>WBMZ01006583.1:0-118729 GCA_013400975.1 Atrichornis clamosus
TGCCAGGAGCTGGTCAGTGATGCAGATTACCGGCACTACCTGCATGAATGGACCTGCCTGCCGGACCAGAATGATGTGATCCACGCCAAACAAGCCTATGACCTACAGAGTGATGTGAGTACTTGCTGATAAGCCCTGAATTGCTGAAATGTTTGTCATTTCGTTGGGATATAAACTACTGCAGCTGCTCTCATGCAGTATTTTTTCACATTGTTTTTCTTTCCCTCTTTCAAGCAAGGTCACTTGAGTTTGAGGAGTGAATGAATTTGTTTGTAAGGAAAGTTGAGCATTTTTAAGTTTATATACTGTAGAATTAGCTGCATATAATTCTTTATAATAGGCCATCTTAGTGCATTTAAATGTTAATTAACTACATATAAACAGGAAATTGTGTCTAACTGCTGTCTTTATATTTTATAACAGAACTGCTACAAGTCTGACCTGGAATGGTTGCGGGGCATTGGTTGGGTCCCGATTGGTTCCTTGGAAGTTGAGAAGGCCAAGAGGGCAGGGGAGATCCTGAGTGACAAAATTTACCGGCAGCCTCCGGACACCATCAAGTTCACCAGCATCCCAGATTCTCTCCCAATGGTGTTGGCCAAGCAGAATGCAGACACCATGAATAAGGTGAGTCTTAATTTCGTTAGGTAACTCATTAACTCTGCCTAAACCACAGAGACAGGACTAGGACCACAGAGCTGTGGCTGAGCTGTGAGATTTCAGCAAAGTAAGGTTGTGAAAGTGTAAGTTCCATTCTTGTTAATCTTTAGGTAACTTGTTTTCAGCAAGTGCTGATTTAATAACATCTTTGTAATTAATTGCTAAGTTAATTTATCATAATGATCAAGTGTGAAGGTTTCCAAATACTCTGATGTGTATTTAGTAATGTATTACATAACTTTCATCTAATTTCAAGTATTGCCATTTGTATAATTAATCTAATCATTTATCAAGTTTACCTCGTAATCTAGTAGTTAGTAAAGTAGTTGTTTTAGGGCAGTCTTTTAAATACCCATATTTTAAACAATTCAGCATATTACTTAAAATATAAGTGATTTTCCTGAGCCTTTGGCCCTGATCTCAATCCTATTTATGTCAATAAACCCAATTTCTGTTTCAAACAGGCCTCGTTCTTAGAGTTTGGATCTCTGTGTGTCTGATTAGCATTCTGTGTGTTTTTAAAAAACATCTTTTTTACCAGAATTCTCTCTATGTTTTTAATTCTTAACCTGGACTTTATGTATCTAGAAGAGTGAATATAAAATCCCACATCTGTATAAGGAATAAGGATTTTTTAGACTTGGAGTACAGATCTGTAATTCTTCTTATGTTTTAGGAGATCTCCAAGTAGTCACAGCTTTTTTTCCTCTTTAACATGTTCCTCCTGCAGCGTTTGTATACTGAGGCCTGGGATAAAGACAAGACACAAATCCACATCATGCCTGACACGCCTGAAATCACACTGGCCAGAGAGAACAAGAGAAACTACAGTGCGGTGAGTGTGGGAGCTCTCCAAATGTAACTGCTCTGTGCCATGGCTGCATCAGGAATGTCCTGGGAAACCTTCCGTGGATGGCACCATCAGTTTCCTGAAGTAACTCCAATATTTATCTGCAAAATTGTGGCTTTAAAAGCATTATTGGCACATTTTTAGTAGTGCATACATAAAACAGCAAGCACTGTTGAGAATGAATTCCATAAATTCCACACAAGTTGTGTGTCTCCACTGAACTTTAGGGAGTCTGACAGTGTGCATAATGTTGGGAAGGCACAAAATTAATTCCAAAAAGGTAATTTCCTGCACAATTCTGAAAAACTGTGATCCCAGTGTTCAATGTTATTTTAGGCAAATAAACTCAAATCAGTGAGGTGGCTTTAAAAAGTAAGTTTTACTCCATTTGTATAGAAGAAAAGTTTAGCTCTAAATTGTAGTCAATGTTAGTTATTTAAAGCACTAAAAGAAAAATTCATTAATAAATGTATTTAGCAAAGATATTTCTTGACATGAATTTCTGTCAGCTGCTGATCTGCAGCTTAAAGCGAGATAAAGCTGGGTTAGAATAAATCTAAACACAATTTTTAGATCTACTTCCAAGCAATTGGTTTTGCATAGAATATAATTTATGGAACTTAAATGAATCCCATTGTTTAATTCTTCATCTAGAAACACTACAGACAGGCCATGGAAGATGCAAAGAAGAAAGGCTATGATTTGAGAGTTGATGCCATCCCCATCCAAGCGGCCAAAGCATCCAGGCAAATTGCCAGTGATGTAAGAATCTACTTTTTTATTTCTTTGTATGTTGACATCACTCCTCTGCAACCTGAAAATTACCAGCTGGATTCTGTAAAAGGCATTACAATCAAACTGTGACCTTAAATAATACATTTTTGCAAGCAAATTATCATGTATGCTTAAAAAAATAAATATTGAGAAACTATAAGACGATATAATGCTGCTACCATGACAATTGTATAGTTCATAACCCTGTATCTTTAAATAAATATTAACATTATGTATGTTGGACTATGTAATAAGGATTAAATACATTAAATAGGAACAGAATTATTTCTAAAATAATATGGGTGAAGCAGAATTCTTCCCCCAAAAAATGATTTAAAATTTCTATTTAGGGTTCTAACTCAAACAGTGAAAAAATTTAGTCCTAGAATCCATGTTATTAGCACAAGAAATGCTTTGACTGTTTGGGGTTCTTTTGAAGGTAGGTTATAAAGAAGTTTGGAAAGTTCATTGTTAGAAATATTTAATATGAGTCACTGGTATTTAGAGGTGATGTAGACGTGAAATATCTTGGTTTGTGTTTCAGTACAAGTACAAGGAAGGGTATCGCAAGCAGCTGGGCCACCACATCGGGGCCCGGAACATCGAGGACGACCCCAAGATGATGTGGTCCATGCACGTGGCCAAGATCCAGAGTGACAGGGAGTACAAGAAAGACTTTGAGAAGTCCAAGACAAGGTTCAGCAGCCCCGTGGACATGCTGGGAATTGTGTTGGCCAAGAAATGCCAGGGGTTGGTCAGCGACGTCGACTACCGGCACTACCTGCACCAGTGGATCTGTCTGCCGGACCAGAACGACGTGATCCACGCCAAGCAAGCCTATGACCTCCAGAGTGATGTGAGTTCCCTGGCATTCCATTTTTGCTGAGGAATGTGTTGGATATTTTAAAGAGGTGGATCAGGCTGTCACATCCCGATGTGGTGAAACCAACTTTTCAGGATTTCTTTTTAAGTTTGGTGGCTGATTGAAACTTAGCTCTCCAATAGAATGTGTTAACTAACTGATACTTAAATGAAATTCTGTAATTTCAGAATTTGGATGATTTATCATTTACTGTTCTCTGAAACTTGGATAATGATTTCGTTCCTAATGTAGATGAAATTCAGTTGTTTTTATTATGATTTTTTCCTAGGGTTTTGAATTTATTTAAATTACTTGATAAAGTTGATAGTGAGGTTACTTAACAGTGAACGATCCACCATGCAAGTTGCATTATTACTAAAATAACCTGTGAGGGGGATTTTTTTGTTCTTAACAGAACTGCTACAAGTCTGACCTGGAATGGTTGCGGGGCATTGGTTGGGTCCCGATTGGTTCCTTGGAAGTTGAGAAGGCCAAGAGGGCAGGGGAGATCCTGAGTGACAAAATTTACCGGCAGCCTCCGGACACCATCAAGTTCACCAGCGTCACGGATTCCCTGGAGATGGTGTTGGCCAAGCAGAATGCAGACACCATGAATAAGGTGAGTCCTGGTTGCACTGGGTGACACATCAGAGGTCTCTGCCTCACCCCTGGAGACAGCACTGGGAATGACCTGAGCACAGGCAATGCTCTGTGGTTTATTCATTGTCCTTAATCAATGTGGTGTTTCTTTAGTGTTGTTACATTTCCACAAGTCAATTATCTGTTAATGTTATCTCTACCTGATTACATAACCGTTTATCCTGTATTTCCTATATTTTTATCTAGTATGGTCTATATTTTCCCTGAATATTGAGATATTTGCTTGTTTTGGAATGCCATCTTCATCTCTTCCTGTTTTCCTTCCTAGCGTTTATACACTGAAGCGTGGAATAAAGATAAGACCACAATTCATGTCATGCCTGACACCCCAGAAATCCTGCTGGCCAAACAAAACAGACTGAACTACAGTGAGGTGAGTGAAACTGAGGAGGTGAGACAATTAAAGCATTTCTGACAAGTACAGTTTTGTCGTCTCTGACTTTTAGTTAATATTAAAATATTGCCAGATTGTTTAGTTTCACAAATGGCCAGTTCCAGTGTTGAAATCAGACTCGTTCCTTCACTGGAATTGACCTTCTGTATAATTGGGATTTTTAGGTATATTATCCACCATAAATGAGAAATCATTTCTACAGCAAGGTATGGAAATAAATAATTTTGCTTTGCTTTCCCTAAAAGATTTCCATTTTTCAAACATATACAAGAAAATTGCAAGGTCTTCGCAATCTGCATTATTTTATTTTCTAGTGAAGATAGACCTGGGTTCAAGCTGTTCGAGTTGCCTGAAGATCGACAGTAGTGTTTTGTTCAGGGACTTGAATAGTTTTATAACTCAGTTGTGCTTAACTGAACTGCAATTTTGTTTTTGAAATTAAAATGTGAATTCTTTTCTAACAGAAAATGTACAAACTGGCCTTGGAGGAGTCAAAGAAGAAGGGCCATGATTTGCGTTTTGATGCCATTCCCATTCAAGCTGCCAAGGCCTCCAGAGAGATTGCCAGTGAAGTAAGCAGGCTTTGTAATCATTTCTGTATGGATTTGGGAATGGAAAAGAATCAGAATGCTTGTTCCATTGTTTGTTAATATCATACTTTATAGAATAGATAATACTGAAATCTATTTTCGTAGTGATTGTATTTAATAATTCCACTGCATGCCTTTAGTGCATGAAAGGAATAGAAAGCCAGTATTTTTATTATGAGAAATATATCACTGTAATAAATTAATAGAATAATGTGAAGATTATTGATATTCCACCTGCAATACTTCTATTGATGTCCATGGATGTTCAAGTAGGATGATCAAAAAGGCATATGAATCAATTGCTAGAGTTTGTCAAGTTCATTTCTGATCCAAAAGATATTTCTCTTTAAGTGTCATAATGAAATTCAAGATGTCTGAACACAAAAACAAGGATAAACTATGCAATGACTAGGACAGGTTTTGCTTCTGGGATGAGGCAAAATCTCTAAGAGATGGAGAATAACAGGTTTTTATGCTCCTTGTTGTCAATCAAGTTCGATATTTCAACTCTTTGTATTAAGACCAACTCATACCTCTTACTCAAGTTGTTTTGTAACTAGTTTTTAAAGTAAGTTAATATTTACAATTTAATCTTAACAGTAGAGGAATGTGAAATACCAAACTTGTTAGAATGTGACATTAGTTTAGCAAATTGAAAGTGTGTTATAGTTATATAAAAAATGAGGTATTTATATCTAATAAAAATGGTTTTTATGTGAAAATTAATTCAAGAGTAGAAAGGCCTAAATAATATTTTATCTTAATAAAATATGTATGTTAAACTGTTTGAATTATTTATTAATCTATCAATACACCAAGTGACTGAATATCCTTTGTTTCAGTACAAGTACAAGGAAGGGTATCGCAAGCAGCTGGGCCACCACATCGGGGCCCGGAACATCGAGGACGACCCCAAGATGATGTGGTCCATGCACGTGGCCAAGATCCAGAGTGACAGAGAGTACAAGAAAGACTTTGAGAAGTCCAAGACAAGGTTCAGCAGCCCCGTGGACATGCTGGGAATTGTGTTGGCCAAGAAATGCCAGGGGTTGGTCAGCGACGTCGACTACCGGCACTACCTGCACCAGTGGATCTGTCTGNCGGCACTACCCAGTGGATCTGTCTGCCGGACCAGAACGACGTGATCCACGCCAAGCAAGCCTATGACCTCCAGAGTGATGTGAGTTCCCTGGCATTCCATTTTTGCTGAGGAATGAGTTTATTTTACATAGGTGGACCAGGCTGTCACATCCCAATGTGGTAGAACCAAGTTTTCAAGACTTATTTTTAAGTTTCATGGTTAATTGGCACTCAGATCTCCTACAGGTTATATTAACTAAATAATACTTAAATGAAATCCTGTAATTTCAGAATTTGGACTATTTGTCATTTACCATTCTGTGAAATTCGCATAATGGTTTTACTCTCAATGTGCAGTTATATTGTCTACAATTTTCTCTAGGGCTTTGAATTTATTTGATTTAAGAGCTGATAGGAAGGTTATTTTCCTTTGAAAAGATGCACCGTGTAACACACAGCATTATTATTATTATTATTTTATTAAAATAGTTTGTGTAATTTTTTCTTATAACAGAACTGCTACAAGTCTGACCTGGAATGGTTGCGGGGCATTGGTTGGGTCCCGATTGGTTCCTTGGAAGTTGAGAAGGCCAAGAGGGCAGGGGAGATCCTGAGTGACAAAATTTACCGGCAGCCTCCGGACACCATCAAGTTCACCAGCGTCACGGATTCCCTGGAGATGGTGTTGGCCAAGCAGAATGCAGACACCATGAATAAGGTGAGTCCTGGTTGCACTGGGTGACACATCAGAGGTCTCTGCCTCACCCCTGGAGACAGCACTGGGAATGACCTGAGCACAGGCAATGCTGCAGTTGAGATGTGATGGATTTTCAATCAGTGTGCTCTGGTTATTTCACTCAAAACTCATAGGTCAGGAAATGGAAGACTCAGCTTTATGTGATATTCTGCATTTTACATTGTAGTCTTTTCCTTGACCTGTGTGTGCAGTGGGCACTAGTAATGCTTTGGTTTATTCATTATTCTGAAGCAATATGGCAGATTCCTTAATATTTTTTAATTTCCTCAGATAAATTCTCCTCTTGTTGATGTTATCTCTACCTGATTAAACACATAACTGTATATCCATGCTATATTCCATAGTATCATAGAATGGTTTGGGTTAGAAGGGATCTTAGAGATAATTTTGTTCCAACTCCCTGCCATGGGAAGGGACAACTTCCCCTAGCCAGGTTGCTATCATTTTAATTAATGTGCTCTATGTTTTCCATCGTTACTGACATATTATCCTGGTTTGGAATGCCATATTCATCTCTTCCTGTTTTCCTTCTTAGCGTTTATACACTGAAGCGTGGAATAAAGATAAGACCACAATTCATGTCATGCCTGACACCCCAGAAATCCTGCTGGCCAAACAAAACAGACTGAACTACAGTCAGGTGAGTGCAACTGAAGAGGTGAACAATTAACTTGTACTTCTGACAAGTACAATTTTATCACCTTTGACGGTCTATTAAAGATAAGATATTGTCAAGTTCTTCAGTTTCATAAATGGCCAGTTCCAGTGTTGAAATCAGAGTTGTTCTTTCACTGGAATTGACCTCCTGAATATCTAATTGGACTTTTAAAATATGGTATCTGCCGTAGATGAAAAATCATTTCTATAGCAAGGTGTGCAAATAGAGAATGTAACATTTAAAATGTTCCTTTCTTTGCCTTCCCTAAATGATTTCCATTTTCCAAATGTCAACAATAAAAGTTGCAAGGTCTTTGAAATCTGCATTTTAAAAAAATTTTCTAGAGAACAGTATTTAAATTGACTGAAAATTAATAATATTGTTTAGGACTTCACTTGTTTTATTACACACTTGTCCTTAACTGAAACTCAATTTTGTTTTTGAAACTAAAATGTGAATTCTTTTCTCACAGAAAATGTACAGACTGGCCTTGGAGGAGTCGAAGAAGAAGGGCCATGATTTGCGTTTTGATGCCATTCCCATTCAAGCTGCCAAGGCCTCCAGAGAGATTGCCAGTGAAGTAAGCAGGCTTTGTAATCATTTCTGTATGGATTTGGGAATGGAAAAGAATCAGAATGCTTGTTCCATTGTTTGTTAATGCTATACTTTGTAGAAAAGCTAATACTGAGATCTGTTTTCATAGTGATTCCACCACATGCCTTTAGAGCATGAAAGGAATGGATAGCCAGTATTTTTATGCATGAGGAATGTATCACAGTAACAAATAAATATAATAATGTGAGGATTATTTATGCCCCCCATAGTAGTTCCATTGTTATCCATGGATGTTCAAGTAGGGTCATCAAAAAGATGTAGGAGTCTATGCTAGAGTTTGTCAAGTTAATTTCTGATTTAAAATAGAAAATACTTTAAAATCCCTCCCCAAAAGAGATATATTAGTAAATGAATTCTAAAAGTTTAAATGCCTGTCTTTTCCAGAGAAAAACAATCATTCTGTTTCACATTGAAATTCAAAATGTCTGAATGCAAAAGCAGGAAAAAAACTCTGCAATGACTGTGAAAAGTTTTGTTTTGATGATGAGTCAACATTACTAAGAGACACAGGATAACAGATTTTTATGCTTCTTGTTTTTGTATCAAGAAATCTATCTATTTAAATGGTTTGTGTTAAAAAAAGATAAAATATATAAATAAATGTATTTTTTTCCTACAGTACAAGTACAAGGAAGGGTATCGCAAGCAGCTGGGCCACCACATCGGGGCCCGGAACATTGAGGATGACCCCAAGATGATGTGGTCAATGCATGTGGCCAAGATCCAGAGTGACAGAGAGTACAAGAAAGACTTTGAGAAGTCCAAGACAAGGTTCAGCAGCCCCGTGGACATGCTGGGAATTGTGTTGGCCAAGAAATGCCAGGGGTTGGTCAGCGACGTCGACTACCGGCACTACCTGCACCAGTGGATCTGTCTGCCGGACCAGAACGACGTGATCCACGCCAAGCAAGCCTATGACCTCCAGAGTGATGTGAGCAAATCCTTACATTCCTAACACATAATTAAATACTCTGGGTCTTGTACAATACAATTTTAAAAATATAGGTTATATGCCTTAGTTTCTCCCATCAGACTTGGTGAAATATTTAATATTCTTTCATCAAATTTATTTGTAATCCTATTTTTTCAGTCCTTAACCTGAGGTATAATTTGTGTGTAACTCTGATGTGTGGCGTGCTCCAATAACTGTCTTCTTTTTGTTACTTAGTAATTATTTTACCTAATCTTCAAAAATAACAATTGTTTTCAGAAGCATATCCTGCTACTACACAGAAACATACTCAGGAAGTGCTTTGTTATGATAATTTTAATATTTGATCACCCTTCCACACATATAACGGACTTCCAAATTTTTTCAGGCTGTTTACAAATCAGACCTGGAATGGCTGAGAGGCATTGGATGGGTTCCTATTGGTTCCTTGGAAGTCGAGAAAGCCAAGAAAGCTGGAGAAATCCTGAGCGACAGGAAGTATCGTCAACCTGCAGACAAAATCAAATTTACCAGTGTGACTGATTCCTTGGCCATGGTCTTAGCCAAGCAGAATGCTGAGATAATGAACAAGGTGAGGGTGGCTTTTTCTTGTCAAAATCACTAGTGTTGCCAGGTAATAGAATTTGTTCATGAGGTGAAAAATACCAAACACAAAGACTAAAGATTTGTGGAGAAAATCAATGCCCAAATTCAGCCATTATACAGGAAAGTTGTTCTCTCAAGGCTCTGTCTGAAGTGAGCATGCGGAAAAATTCTACAGAAAAAAGTTACCTAAATCACATATTTTCCAAGAATAATACTGCACAAAGAACAAGTTGTGAGGAAATAGCTGAAGTTCTCTGGAGGTGAAACTTCAGCAATCTGTCTCACATCTGGAGGGTGAAAGTTGCTAAGTCCCTCCTCCTTCTTCTTTATAAAAAACATAATCGAACAACTATAATTAATACAGTTTTCCTCCTATGGCTGTTTCTCCACAATCCAAAATCAATCAATTACTGCACTTGAGAAATAATGAGGAGGGACAAAGTTTCCTTCCTGAGCTGCCCAGTGAGAAGATTTGCTAAGTCAGTATTTAAAGCTTACTTAAACTACCTGTAGCAGTTTGGAAAGTAATTTCTTTGGGCAAACATATTAGTTGGGTTATGTATATCTTGTTGTGCTTCTTACTTTTTTTTTATATCATGGCTATATTCTTGATAACGACTGCTTTCAAATTTGCAGCCTTTCTGTCATGACAAGAATAAACAAATGTTTTCCTCTCTCGTAGCGTTTGTACACAGAAGCCTGGGATGCAGACAAGAAGTCCATCCATGTCATGCCTGACACACCAGCAATTCTGTTGGCCAAGGCCAACGCAGCCAATGTTAGCAATGTAAGGACATTTAAACATTTCCTGAACTAGTGGAAATTCAGACTGAAGTAAACATCTCGTTAATCATATTCTAAAATGCACATTCACAAAAATTTTGAGGAAAAAATTATGAAATGTAGAAATTCCATATTTCAGAATATTGATAAGCTTTTTTCTGTCTTCTTTTGTGTAGAAACTTTATGTGCAAGCCTGGGAAGAGGCCAAAAAGAAGGGCTATGACATGAGAGCTGATGCAATTCCAATCCAAAGTGCAAAGGCATCAAGAGATATTGCAAGTGACGTACGTTCTTCCTTTACGTTTATTTTCAGTTCTTTTGAGAACAAGAATACATATTTTTGTGTTCAGTAGCAAGATGAAATTATGGCACCTTCATCCCAGATTCACTCTTTCTTTCAACACTTCTTTTTGTATTTCTTAGTACAAGTACAAAGAAACCCACGAGAAGGAGAAGGGCCACTACATCGGGTGCCCCAGTGCCAAGGAGGACCCCAAGCTGGCGTGGGCCGCGCGCGCCATGGCCCTGCAGAACGACCGCCTCTACAAGAAGGCCTACCACGATTCCAAGACCCAGATCCACATCCCTGTGGATGCCCTGTCCGTGCAGGCAGCCAAGGAGTGCCAGACACTGGTCAGTGACGTTGACTACAGGCAGTACCTGCACCAGTGGACCTGCCTTCCTGACCAGAACGATGTGATCCACGCACGGCAGGCCTACGACCTCCAGAGTGATGTGAGTGACAAGAACTGTAGGAAAGCTTTAGGGCAGGTGTGTGAGGCTCTGTTTGTTAGTGACTGGCAAATACACTTTCAAATGCATATTCATGAGCCTGCAGTCTGTCCTGGTATGTTTATTTTATCCTTTCCAAAGGATTTCAGCTTGGGGACCAGAAATACTTGGGGTATTTCATTAGGAAGCCATGTTTTCTTGGGCTGCTCTAGAATGTTTGCTTGCAGACTGCCTGCAGATTTGGTTTGAATGTAGCAAATGTCTTAAAAATATTGTTGTTGCTGTGCAAATCAGGTGTTCTGTGTGTGGAAAGGACCTGCCATGATACAGAGTCACCAGCTGCCTGGTTGTGTAAGAGTATGAGAAGGAGCTTGGGGAAAGCCTTATAAAAATACTCTCCTGCACTTCGAGTCGGACCCACAGAATCCCAGAATGGTTTGGGTTGGAAAAGATCATCTTATTCCAACCCCCTGCCATGGGCAGGGACACCATCCACTAGACCTGGTTATTCAGAGCCTCATCCAGACTGGTCTTGAACAGGGATGAAGAGTCCACAAGCTCTCTGGGCACAGAGTTGTCTCTCCAATATCAGTAACCCTTGGTTTGTTTGCAGAATGTGTACAAGTCTGACCTGGAATGGCTACGAGGCATTGGCTGGCTAACAGAAGGCTCTGTGGAGGTGGTCAAAGCCAAGAAGGCCCAGGATCTCCTCAATGACCGGCTGTACCGCACGCGGCCGGAGCAGCTCAAGTTCACCAGCATCGCTGACTCTCCAGATGTTGTCCTGGCCAAGACCAACGCCATGCAGCTCAGTGATGTAAGCTCACCTCACACCTTTCACTTATGGGATGGCATTTCTTCTCCTTGTGGTGGAGAGCAGAATTTCTACCACAGGAATGACCAGTTGGAAAGTTCCACAAACTGGAATTACCAAAGAATTCCTGCTGGTGGGTTTCTCCTCACTGTAGTGAAATGCCATTATTCTTCCTCTCTCCTCAGCGTTTGTATCGTGAGGCCTGGGATAAGGACAAGACCCAGATTTCCCTCCCTTCTGATACTCCCGTCATGCTGCAGTCCAAAGTCAACGCTCTCAACGTCAGCAATGTAAGAGAATAAAGTGAAACCCTTGTGAAGTGTTAGAAAATGAGCACTGACAAATGTTCTTCCTGTGTTTGGCCTGTGACTTTTAGGTGTTGCTGTAAATGGTGGTGTACAAACAGCACCTTCTAATGTGTTTGTAAACAGGAAATTACATCCAGGGCTCTTTATCACCTACCAGCCCATCAATAGGTTGTGTGTTCCTGAGCAAACTCCCGCTCTCAGTGTGCAATTCCACACAACTCCTGCTCCCTTTGGAAAAGCCTGCCAAATACTTTCCATGGAGGAGTTGGTGGAGTCTGTGGTCTCATCAGCCTCAACATGTTTTGCAGATTTGTGCTGTTCTACTCACTAGTTTTATGGGACTTACTGGAAATTCTGTAAAACTGGAAACCTTTCCCATTTTGAATTTTCAGGAGGACTTGACTGGGGCTTTGCCTAGAAAATGTATTTACTCTCAACCTTTCTTGGTGTTGATAGTATGTCAAATTCTTTTCAAAAGTACCTGGTGTGACTGAATGAGGCATGAAACATTTCAAGTGCTACTGCAACAGACATTTTAATTCCCACATTTTTGTCTTGCTCGTGCTTTGATTACTGTTTTTTCTGAGTTCCTTATAGTCTAACCTGCAATAGTGTTTGATTTCTGAATTTTCACAGGCAATAAAAACAAACTAAAAAGTTCTTTATTTACCCACCTGCACTAATGACAAAGCTCTTGTGGATTGAGGTGCCACGAAAGAAGGAGCCCTCACATCCTTGGGCTTGGTGTCCTGGGTAGGTTTGGTTTCTGTTCAGTCTTGAGAGAAGTCTGAGCCTCTCTGCCTACAATTTCTTGATAGACTAAAAAAGACTGGTAAAGAAAGAAGTCCCTGGCAGCCCTCAGGAGGCTTTGGAACTAAGGAGAGTGGGGATATATTTTATCAGTAGAAGAGATGTTTTGTCCCAGTAGCTGTGACCCTGCAATCAGGGGTGTGTGTGAGCAGAGCTCCTGATTATTGAAGGGTCATGCAGAATTCAGTGTTGGTCTGTGAGAGGGGACACAGGGGTATGTCTTCAGGAATATTCCTGCTGCCTCTTTGTGTTTTGGATCTTGCACCTACTTTAAGTCAGGAGTTTTCTGTCAAGACACTTGCCAGGATCATTATTGTAACTCTGCCAGTTACAGGGGGCACACAGGGCTTAATTCCAAGGGAGTAGGTTTTAAGAGAAGGCATTTGTATGAGACCATATTCACTGTGTTTAACAAAGGTGATTCATTTTCTTTGCAGAAACATTATCAGAAGGCCTGGGATGAGGCCAAGGCGAAAAGCTATGACCTAAGAGCTGATGCCATTCCCATCAAACAAGCCAAGGCTTCCAGGGACATTGCCAGTGAGGTACAGCCTTCTCTTAATGTGGTGTCTCAACAGAACTGAGTGAAATTCACCCTGGGGAGCTGAAGGCCTTTTGTTTGGTGGCTGTGTCCAGGTGAGCAACACATGACTGCTTTTGTATCTCTGCATTTCCAGTACAAGTACAAAGAAACCCACGAGAAGGAGAAGGGCCACTACATCGGGTGCCCCAGTGCCAAGGAGGACCCCAAGCTGGCGTGGGCCGCGCGCGCCATGGCCCTGCAGAACGACCGCCTCTACAAGAAGGCCTACCACGATTCCAAGACCCAGATCCACATCCCTGTGGATGCCCTGTCTGTGCAGGCAGCCAAGGAGTGCCAGACACTGGTCAGTGACGTTGACTACAGGCAGTACCTGCACCAGTGGACCTGCCTTCCTGACCAGAACGATGTGATCCACGCACGGCAGGCCTACGACCTCCAGAGTGACGTGAGTGACTGTAGAGACGTGTGCTTGCTGCTCTTACTATTTAATTTATTATAGCCTTACTCTGATTATTTGATGCTATACAGTCACAACAGATTTATATCTAGACTGTTCTCTTCAATTTTTTATGTTACTGTTATTATCTGCTCTTTTTCACCCTTAAAAAGCATTGGGTTTACCTCTGAATTTTATAAAACTTTAGTTGATACCTGCTTGTTACATAATGCTTTTGGAGTGGTTTGATTTGAAGAGGATGAAGGATTTATCTCTCTTGCTTTGATGGGACTTATGAATAACAGCTGTTTGCTGCCTTGGAATCAGGTGGCTTTTGTTACTTCTGTTTACTTGAGTCAGCATGGAAATTATTTAATTGGAAAAAAGCTCTGTGAGCAAGTGAGAGGTTTTAGTGGCTGATTGCAAAGCAGGAGGAGTCAGTGCAGCTGATTTCCTGACTTGGCTTTGCTGCTTATCAGATACTCTTCCACTGTTTCAATTAAGAGCTTTGGAGGTGAGGTTCATGTTCCTTGCTTTTTGTCAAATTTCCTGGTGGGCAGCTTGGGTTTTTGTTTGCACTTGAAAACTGTTGAAATGACTATAGGAGTAAGTATTTTGGAGGGGACAGGGAGACTCTTTTAAGCACTTAATATTAATCATCATTAACTGCAATTCTTTTTAGTTGTTTCCCCTTACAATAATTAGAATGTGTACTTTAAGAAATGGACTACTTAAAACCTGTCTCCCAGATTTAATTTCACCTACGACACTGAACATCTCTTGTATAAAAAAAGGATTAATCTACTTTTAGCTAGGTTAGTAAAACATAACCTGCTTTGCATAGCTGAAAATAATTAAGAAAATCATTTTACACACAATGTTTTCCTTTCCTGACCATCTCCTCTAGGCTGTGTATAAGTCAGACCTGGAGTGGCTCCGTGGGATTGGCTGGTTGCCCAATGAGTCTCCAGAAATTAAGAGAGTGAAGAATGCCCAGGATCTCCTGAGTGACAATGTGTATCGGACCCCCATTGAGAGCCTGAAATACACCAGTGTTGCTGATTCTCCAGATGTTGTTCTGGCCAAAACCAACGCTGAACAGATCAGCATTGTACGTTCCAACCTCCTGAAAGCTGCTGCCAGACTAGAAACAGCTACAGGGAAATCTCACTGCTAAAACTTAAAACTGAACAGTGGTATTTTAACTTAATGCTTTTTCAAACATTTATTCTTTAGAGATGTTAATTCAGGACAGATTTATGGGACTTTTTTGTTATTGATTAGTGAATTTTCATAATTCTGATGATATTATTAAATGAACTGTTTTAACAGCCAAAATACAAAGAAGCCTGGGAAAAGGACAAGACTATGATCCATATTATGCCAGACACCCCTGAAATCAACCTAGCCAAGGCTAATGCTGTTAATTACAGCCAGGTATGTTTATCATTCTGTTTTCTCTGAAATAGTATATGAATTATATCATTCTAAGATATTGAACCTCATTGAAGTCTGTCCTCATACAGGGCTTGCAACACCCCTCCCTCTACTGAATATCCTGAAAGTATTTAGCCATTTTAAAATAAATGCTTGCATACAGCTGTTTAAAAATTACTAATATCATGCACCACTGAGGGAATATTTTATTGAAATGGATGAGAGTTTGAGGCAAATAAACATTTTCTAAACTTTCACAAACACCCTTCTGTGCTTTATATGTTGCACAATTGGTGTTGCACGTTTCAGAGGCAGCTGCATTTATGGTTAGGAGCAGGAGCAATGCACCAAAAAAATCATGGTATTTCAGCAAATAAATGTCAGGAAACTTTGTTTCTATCATGGCAAATGCCAGAGCATTTAGCACAGATGTGATGTTTTTCCCTGTCTTTTCAGAAACAATATAAAGGAGCTTGGGATGAGTTGAAGACGAGCTGCGATTTGAGAGCAGATGCCATTCCAATCAAGACAGCCAAGGCTTCCAGAGAGATTGCTAGTGATGTAAGTGGCACAAGAGGCCTCTCACACGCTCTAAGAGCTATTTCATGCTAACTGTTACTAAAGGTGACCTTTGCTCTTCACCCAGTACAAATACAAGCTGGAGCACGAGAAGCAGAAAGGACATTACGTGGGAGTTCCCAACGCAAAAGGAGATTCCAAAATCCAGTTTGCCCTCGACGTAGCCAAAGTTCAGAGTGAACGAGAATACAAGAAGTACTTTGCCAAGCTGAAGACCCAGTGCCACCTGCCTGTTGACATGATGTCCATCGTGTCAGCCAAGCGTGGGCAGACCCTGGTGAGTGACGCCGATTACCGGCACTACCTGCACCAGTGGATCTGCCTCCCGGACCAGAACGATGTCATCCACGCCAGGCAAGCCTACGACCTTCAGAGTGATGTAAGTGCACCTGAAAACATCCCTTGACTTAGGCCCGTATTGCCTCTTCTTATTCTGCTTCAGCTCCAAGTAGCGGGAATCTTCTGCTGAGTTCAGGGAGTTGGGTTTGCTCTTTGTTAGGAGGACAAAGTATATGCCACTTATCACCCTTCAAATCTGGCAATTTATAAATTCAGATACAGTGATCTTGTTGGAATTACTGCTCCCCTTTCAACCACTGGAAATAAATGCTGTTATTTATGCCTCTTGCTGGATTGTACAGGGAGCTGTACCTGACAGCATGGACCCTGGTTTATTTTCCCAGGCTGTTTATAAAGCTGATTTAGAATGGCTGCGGGGGATTGGATGGTTGCCCAATGATTCCCTTGGAGTCAAGCATGTCAAATACGCTGGAGATCTCCTGAGTGAGGTAACCAAATGTTTTTCAATACTAAAATTTTCTTCAAGGGTATTTGTCACTCAAAGTATTTTAAATGGTTAAACACATCAGGTTTTTTTTCAAATTAAAAATACAACTGTGGTATTTTCACAACATTCATTATGCATGGAGAGTTTTTTCTCCATGTAAACTTCCTTGTCTTGTGTATGTATTCAGAATGGCTGTATTAGCTATCAAACATTTCAGGGTAATCTCACTTTCTTCTCTTCTCTCATACAGAGGAAGTACCGCACAAAAGCTGAAACTCTCCCGTTTACTCCGGTGGCTGACAGAGTTGACTATGTCACAGCAAAGAACTGTGGGGAAATTCTCAGTGATGTAAGTTTGCTCACAGGTGTCTGGGCTACATTTGGCTTCTGTGATTCTGTATTTAATGTGTTTTGTCGAATGGCCTTGTTAATTCAGGGGTTGGTGCTTTATTTCATGCGTAAATTATGGTGTTTTCCCAATTCTGTGGTGGTGCTACAAGGCAGTCATTTCTTTCTGTGTCCTAGATTAAATACCACAAGGCATGGAATGAAGCCAAGTCCAATTATACTCTAACAGATACACCACAGCTGGATATGGCTCGTGAGGCAGCCAGAATCCTAAATCAGGTACGTGGTCTTTCCTTAACAGTTTCTACTCCCATTTTTTTGGTATTTAGAAAACTTGCCTTATTAAGAACAACATGAAGGAAGGATTTGTTATCCTTAAACTTTTATATAAGTTACATATATACTGTAATAGTTATCATTATGGTTGTGTTTAATTCCTCATTGCTTCTATTTTCCACAGAATTTATACAAGGAAAGTTGGGAGAAAGAAAAAGCCACTGGTTACCTCTTGCCTCCTGACACGGTGCAGATCTCTCATGCCAAGCACTCCAGTGATGTCCAAAGTGAGGTAATGATTTTTCTCATTAGGAAGATAAGTGCTTGGAAGCCTGAGAAGTTGAAGGCCTTGAAAATTCCCAAACAGCTTTAAAAAGCTTTCCATTTGGGGTAACATCCAAACTTTTCATGACCCATGAAGTCCACTGTCCTCCAAACAATTCAGGCATCTTTGTGATTATGGGTTTGGAGATACCAGTGCTGAAAATCAGCCTGACCCTTCCACATTCACTCTCTCCAGAAATAGTCCTTTCAAAATCAACTGAGCTGGACTTTCATATTTTATAAGTGTTAAATAATTGAAGTGATATTACAATTGTAATGTAGGGCTCTGATTTCACTTTTTGGCGTATTATGGAGGCTTCCTCCTTCAAAACCTGTAAACCAGTACACATTTTACATCTTAAACTTTTGGATAATGGATATTGAATTATTACATGACTCTTTTTTGGAATAAACATTTATTCAAAGCAGTGTGATGTAAATACCTTAAATAAGCAGCCACTCTTCAGACAATCTCAAATAGTTTGTTGCCAAAATGAGACTAAAGGCACTTTTCAGGAAACTCTAGTTAGAAAATGTTTTCTCATGTGTTAACAATACTGTTCACTGAAATTTGGGAGTATATTAGATGAGAAAAGGCTATATTTTGAACTGGAAGGCCTATACAAAGTAACATTACTGTTTCTGTCATATTTTTATCTGGTCATGTACTGAAAACCTAAGGCTGCATTTGACAACTTCCTGTCTTGTCTGCTCTTTGCATTGACAAAACTGAAGCTGTTCCCAGGTTAAAACGAGAGTGGATACAGTCAGTGCTGATTTTATCCCTATTTCTCCCCTCTTCCACCAGCTGAAATACAAAGCTGAGTATGTCAAGCAGAGAGGTCACTACGTTGGAGTTGCCAAAATGAGAGATGACCCCAAGCTGGTGTGGTACGAGCATGCGGGCGAGATCCAGAACGACCGGCTGTACAAATCCGACTACAACAAAACCAAGTCCAAAATCCACATGCCTTCGGATGCTATGTCAGTTATGGCAGCCAAGGAGTGTCAGAACTTGGTCAGCAACGTTGAGTATCGGCAGTACCTGCACGAGTGGACCTGCCACCCTGACCAGAACGACTGCATCCAGGCACGGAAGGCCTACGACCTGCAAAGTGATGTGAGTGGTGCTCCAGACCTCCCAGGTCATTTCCACACTGTCTGGCCTGAGGATATTGCCCGTATGTTACAAATGGAGTGGGAGCTTTAGACGAGCACTGCCTTCCTAGGATTCCTGGCAGTGGCTCTGTTGAGGTGACCCGCACCCCAAACCCAAAACTCTCTCTCACAAGTTCTTAATAATGGCCCATTAGGTCTGTTACAAAAATGAATTATTTATTGAACAGACACAAGGTTGACAGACAAAAGACTCTGAGCAGACTACCTACTACACAGGGTAAACAAGTAACCACTAGTACGTTACATAAAACATGCACAATGTAAAGGTACCTATGTTACAGCTAGCTGAGAAATTAGGATTTCAGTGTATCTTACCCAGAAATTGATGGTAGTATACATGAGAATCCTTTCACTCAACACCCAGACAAGAAGATTTACCACAAAAGACCAGTGGCCCAGTCTTAAGGGGAGAAGGCTTCTACACATTTCCAGTGGTGTGCAGAAAAACTTCTGCATTGCGAGGGTTTAGTGAATCTTTTATCGTCTGTAAAGTCCAGGGACTGTTAGTCATCAATTCCAGCTTATCCTTTCAATCTTGCTTTCAAAGCAAGATGTTTATTGTCAGCTGAGGGTGGCCATCTCAGCAATTAGCAGGTGGGCCATCTCAGCAATTAGCAGGTGCTTGTGAGGGCAGGGTGGATGCCTTGGACAAGCATGCCAGCTAACAAGCAGCAGATAAACCTTATGGGGCAGGGGGGATGTCCTGCCACACCACAGTACCCAATTCAGTATATTCTTTCCTTTTGCATTGTCTGTCTGATTTAGAATGTTTATAAATCTGATTTGGAATGGCTTCGTGGCATTGGTTGGATTCCTCTCGATTCAGTGGAACACAAGAAAGTTAAGAATGCACAGGAACTGATAAACAAGGTAAGAGAAAATATTTCAGCAGTGCCACAATTAGCATTCCTTTCTCCTACACAGTGTTTAAGATATTATTTCACCTCTTTACAGAGAGCATACACAAAAGAAGCCCTGGATAACTTTTCCAAATACACCAGCGTGGTTGACACTCCCGACATCGTTTTGGCAAAGATGAACTCTGTCAATCAGAGTGATGTATGTACCTTTCTTTTAAAAATAGACACTTATAGACAAGAATTAGTAGATGATTTAATTGCTTTTGCTAAACTATACTATGTTTAGCCTGACATATATGTGTGTGTGTGCACATGCTGCCTCATTAATAACAGGCTTTACTGGAGTAAATAAGTTTAATAAGAAGTGATATGAATGAACAACACAATATGGCTTTCTAAAATAATTTAACTTTTTTCTGTAGAAGAATATGGCAAGCCCCTGACTTAGAGTTTACATGTATTTTGCTTATAGTAGTTGAAAATTGAATCCTTGTCTTGAACAGCAGTTAGTGGAGTTCCTGGTGTTGCTGAACTGTATTGACTGAGCAGTAGGTTTAATTTTGCAAGAATACCCTGTGGATTTTGAGGTGGCACAGTGACATTTGCCTGTGTACTGCAGTGGTTGGAATGTCCTACACAACATTGTAACACAAGAGAAAATTAACGTCTACCACTAAGAGATGGACTAGTGGGAATAATGTATTTTTCCTGTGGAATTAACACTGTGCTTGTTTTCTTTTGTAGCTGAAATACAAAGAAACATTTAACCTTGAGAAAGGCCAGTATATTGGGTCTGATGATACTCCTGCTCTGCACCATGCCAAAGACATGTCCTTGCTCCACAGTGAGGTGAGATTCCACAAATACCAACCTGAGCCCTGATTTCTTTGCTTTGAACCCAACAAAATGAGGAGTGGACTTGAGGAAAATTCTACTGGGTGGCACTGGGAAAGTTATTTAATCCTTTTTTCTTCAGTTTTTCCTTGTTTGGATCAGTGGAATCAGGGTAATTTCTCCTTACTGAACTGATCTTAAGGCCCAGCTGTGTGGTGTTTGGAAGTTGTAATAGTAGTAGTGGATTTTGTGTGACAAAACCAATTACAATTCCATCAATAATATCTTCTGAGACTACTGATGAAATTTACTCTTTTATTTTTACCAGAAATAAAAACTGTAGGTGATTTACATTACTAAGCAGTTACTTCTGAGTAGTCTCACTAATTTTAATGAGAAACCTTTATTTTTAAAAAATATAAGTGACTACTAATTCATACAACTAGGCACTTCATAATTCAGTCTGAAGGTAAATATATTTAATATTTAACAAAGTAAGTATTAGGAAAGTGCCATGGTTAATGTTTCTATAATAAACACCAATATTGAAGATTTTTCACGATTTTCATCATGCATCTATAAAATTATCAATCTCAATTCTATACTGCACTTTTAAGCAGTTCATATTTGCATTTTGGATATTTTTATTGCTCTTCTGGTATAAATATAGTAAAGAAAGCAGAAATCTGCTCAAATCTGTGCTCAGGTACCTTCCTGAAGTGAACACTTGTTCTTTTGGTCTCCCACTGAATGACTGTTCCAAATTAACATTCTCCATTTGCTTTATTGGGAACCACTCTATAAAATTACTCACATTCCATGTGTGTGTAAATGGCAGAGTCAGGTTTCCTGGGAAGTATAATTGATTTTCTAATCAAAACCTTGGCTTTACTTGTCTAGAAACGTTACAAGAAGGCCTGGGAAATGAGCAAGCCCATTGGATACACTTTGGATGAGAAATATGTTCCACTTGTGGGAGCAAAACATGCAAACCACATCAACAGTGAGGTCAGCAGGAATTTTCCATTCTTTCCCTTTTTTTCCTCCCCCTGTATGTTGTTAGAAAGAATGTTACAATTGCCATTTGAATATTTTTCAGCTTAAATATAAGGAAATCTATGAGAAGCTGAAAGGCCATTACCTGGCTGGGAAGGATATTGGTGATTTCCCCAGTGTCATTCACTCGCTGGAATTCCAGAAAATGAGGAGTGCGGTAAGGAGGGAATGAGGCTTCCTGAAGGATTTTCCATTTGCTTTATTTCACTGATCAAATTCACTCTTTTGTTGTTTAAACATAAATAATATAGTGCTTAATAAAATTATAGAATCACAGAATCATTAAGGTTGGAAAAGACTTCCAAGATCAAGTCCAACCTTGACATCAATCCACATCAGTTAAAGTGATTTCAACATATTTATGTTTCCTGAATGCTTATTTAACGTGCGGGTTGGATAATTGAATTTAAAATGAATTATGATATTAAGAAGGGTTTTGTTTAGTTATTAGAAATATTAGAATAAGAAAAAGCCCCCTTTTTTCTATTTCAGTGTAAAGATCTGAGCAGTAAAAAATACCACTTGGGATTCTTTTGTTTTACAAATAAAAGTGTAGATTTTGTGTTGAAATAGGAATTTAAGAACTGGAGCCGTAAATGCACATTTGGTATTTTGTTTTTATCACCACTGCACATGCAGCAAGTCATGCAGGGCATAAAATCAGTGTAATCCCAAATATTCTGTCTTCAATTAGATGAAAACCATGTTTGTAGCACATGACTTTTTAAATCTTGAAGTCTTGTTAGTTTTCTCACTAGCTGTTAAAACTGCAGGTGAAGGTAATTCTTGTATTATTTTTGTAATTCTAGAACCTCATCAGAATAAAAGGTGATTAACATCAAAGTTAAGATTTCATCCTGTTGAATCCCATGAGAGTTCAGCTACTAAATCCAGAAAACATCTCGGGTTATGCTGTAGCCTGTTAGCCAAGGTTATGCAGAAAATCACTGTTATTTCCTCTCACCTTTTCCCCAACCTTTCCTTTTCAGCTGGCCTACAGAAAGGATTATGAAGACACCAAGAAAAATGTCCATATTCCAAGTGACATGATGAACCATGTCCTAGCCAAGAAGTGCCAGTACATCCTCAGTGATCTGGAATACCGAACTTACCTCCATCAGTGGAATTGTTCACCTGAAGAAAATGATGTTATTCAAGCCAGAAAAGCCCAAGAAATTCTGAGTGATGTATGTTTATCCTTTATTTAGAACCACAGATTAGGCTGAGTTGGAAGGGACCCATCAGGATCATCCAGTTCCACTCCTGGCCCTGCACAAGACACCCCTACAATCCCACCATGAGCCTGAGGGCATTGTCCAAACATTCCTTGAACTTGTGTGAACTTACTGAACTCGTTTGTTTGACATTATAGCAGCCTTTCACATCATTTTTTCCAAGTTATTTAAATGTAAAATATTTTCAAATAGCTTCTGTAGTATTTAAATATGAAACTAATAAATGTAGCTTTAGATTCTTAGTAGCATAGTGCCAACTGCTGCAGTGATCCTTATCTATTGTAATTGTGAATGCTGTAATTAGCACAGGGGCCAGGACAGCACCCAAAATCCTTCTGGATCCAGTGGGTATGGAAAAGAATTTTCCTTGTTTGTTTGGGGCTGTATCAGCCCAGAGCTTATATTCTGTAGTCAGTGGTCTCTCAGCTTGGGCCAACCAACCTTCCCAATGAAATCTGATGGTGTGTTAATTGCTTGGCTTATTAGTATGCAGAATTCATTGGTTTAATTGGCAGAAGGCAAATTTCTTCCTAACTTAATGTTCGGTTCACTTCCATGCAGGCTGTGTATAAAGATGACTTAAATTGGCTGAAGGGACTTGGATGTTATGTCTGGGATACTCCACAAATCCTACAGGCTAAAAAATCCTATGACCTCCAGAGCCAAGTAAGTATGTTTTCCTTAAATAAATAAATATGTAAAAGACCTTTTATTTCTTCTATTTATGATTCACTGAGATTGACACCTGTCCTAGTCCAGAGCAGAATGAAACCATTCCTATTACATGAGAAATGTTTTGTTCAAACTGTGATAACACAGTCTTTGAGTTTCTTCTGTAGAGATATCACTTGTGTTATTGAAGGAGGAGAAAACGTAGGAGGATGGAAAGACAGCAAGGCTGTGGTTTTTAATGGTGGGAAAGTACCACTGTTCCTTTCTGTGTGTCACCCTGTGCACAGGGTACCTCAGGGAGGCATTTAATGTGGGAAAACAGTGGCTCTTGCCTTGCTGGTTGTGCTGTCAGCCTGCCAGATGCCATTCAGCGATGTATAATTTTCATTATTCCTTAGTTCATACGTGTATTCTGTATTAAGTATTTCTCTTTTATGATCTGTAACTTTTAGAGGTCTTACCTATAATCCTTGATTTCAGTTGTCCAGATCTGATTTTAAAGGAAGCTGGCAGGGTATTCCCAAGTCATTTTGAGCATTAATGAGTTTCTTGTTGGTTTTGTTTCCTTAGATAAAATACACATCTGCAGGAAAGGAGAACTTCCAGAACTTCAGTGTGGTTACAGACACCCCTGTCTATGTGACTGCCTTGCAAAGTGGTGCCAACGCCAGTGAGGTGAATCCCCACCTTTACTGCTCAGGGTTTTCCTTCTGAGCATTGAAACAATTAATTAAATTTGGCTTTCATCTTCCAGGTGAAATACAAGGAAGAATTCCAAAGGACTAAGGACAAGTACACAACTGTGACTGAAACAGTGGATTCAGAAAGAGTTCATAATTTGAAACATCTCTATAGCAATGTAAGTGTTTCTACATGTCTTTTCTTTTCTCTTAAGGACCTGCAGTGTGGGGTTTTTGTTTTATTTGGTTTGTTCACTCTGTTTGAAGATAAACATCCAAATAAGGAGCTTATCAAAGCCAAATGATGGCCCTCTGCACTTCTTGAGCTTGGGGGAGATGTTTTTTCCAAATGTTGTATTTTCTAACTGCAGTGCCATTCTTGGCAAAACACATGCATTAATAAATGGATTCCCTCAATAAAATTACACCTGAACAAAATTAAAACCTTGTATGAGAATAGACATGAAAAGTTAGAAGGCATTTTTATCACCCTTTACATGCCCTGCCAAGATTAAACTTGATATTAAGTAACAGGTGTATAAAAACCAAAAGGGACTTTGACTTCCACTGGTTGTTGGTTATTGTTTAGGAGAATTGTTTTTCCACTCACACAGACTTTGTATTTCCCCACAGAATCTCTACAAGAAGGCCTGGGATAAAGTGAAGGCCACTGGCTATGTGATGCCCTCGGATGCTGTAGCCCTGGCACGTGCCAAAGAACTGAAGCATAATGCAAGCATTGTAAGAGAATTAAATACTTTATTTTTTATCAGATCACCAATTCTATCAGTGAAATCCTTCATGCCTTGCATATACTATAAATTTAAATATATTTTCAATTTATCTTCTCTTTTTAATTGAGATATAATGTGTATCTGTAGATAATCAGTTTTCTGTGATAATCATTTGGATAACAGTCCATTGTGGCTTCTTGTCATGGAACAAAAAGTCACATTTTATAGTAATGCAAACTGCCTCTTGAAAATGCCTGGTTAGGGTTTTTCTAGTCTAAATTTCATGAAAAACACAAAAACACCAAAAATCTTTAAATAATGCTTTACTAAGTATAAAAGAACATCTTGTGCTTTACTGAACTGAGGATTATGAGAGACCACTCCATGACTCTCTTTAAATGAAAGAGCTGGAACAATAAATAATTCTACACTTATTTGCTTTTCAAATCCTCTAGTCAGCTGTTATTTTTAACAACATGGTTGTTATGATGTGCTTTCCTTGCCATTTAAGATAAAACACAAAACCAAAATCCTACTGTTGGACTCAACTAAACCTTTTGCTTAATGATGAATTCTGTTCCAAAAATCCACTTGACTCATTGGAATCAGTTAATTGTTGCTTTTCTTTGCCTCTGCTCAGGTAAAATACCGTGAAGAATATGACAAATTCAAAGCACTGTACACTCTCCCCAGAGGTATTGAGGATGATCCCAACACGGAAAGGTGCCTTAGAGTTGGGAAGCTCAACATTGATGTAAGTGTTGGTTTTGGATATGTTTGGATATAAAACCATGCTTATCTCAGAAGAATCCACATGCCTTGATCCAGATATCCCATTTCCACATACATTTGGCAGTGTATTTGCTAAATTCTAGAATACACCCATAAATTTAAACTTTTGACTCAACTGTTGCATTGCCTGCATGACCAAACTTTAGTGTAATGCAGGTAAAACTACATAATCTGCCTCCTTTGAACTCCTCAGCACAGTGAAAATTGAACAAATCATATTTTACCACCCTTGTTAAGGTTCTGCAGATTATTTTTAGAGCATTAAGAATCTGCAAATTATTTTTAGAGCAGACAAGATGTAAATTTTAGTCACGGCCGAAGTGATCGCTCTCCCACTGACATCCCATGAAAATCTCAACGATTTTCACCAAATTTCTCACCAGTTTATGCTTTAACTCCACAGCGTCTGTACAAAGAAGCCTATGAGAAGACCAAAGCCAAGGTGCACATTGTCCCAGACATGGTGGACATCATTTCTGCCAAGGATGCCCAGAAGAAGATCAGCGAGGTCGATTACCGCACGCGGCTCCACGAGTGGATCTGCCTGCCAGACCTGCAGGTCAACTCCCACGTGAGAAAAGTCACCGACCAAGTCAGTGATGTAAGTCCCCAAACCACGCGTTCCTGGCTCACTTTGGGAAAGATTCTTGCATTTGTGCTCTGTTAGAGGAGATGATTTAGCAAAAATTTTGCTGGAGAGCTCAGAAGTTGACGCTTGACTCCGTTGTGTTATGTTTTTGTAACACTTGGCAATAAATGTGTAGTTGAGATGGGGCTGTTGAACAGACTCGGAGAATCCCAGAGTGGTTTGGGTTGCAAGGACCTTAAAACTCCTCCAGTTCTACTCCCTGCCATGGGACACCTTCCACTATCCCAGGTTGCTCCAAGCCCCGTCCAACCTGGCCTTGGACACTTCCAGGGATGGGGAGTCCACAACCTCTCTGTGCAACAATTTCAATAATTTCAGTGTCATCAACGTAGGAATTTGGGTCATACGTTACAGTTCTACCCATTCAGCCACCCCTGTCTGGAAATTGTCCTTTATTTGGTAGCATGAGGTGTGGAAACTTTGGAAGTCTGAGAAAATCCTGGTTGTGTGAGGCTTCTCTGCACTTGCCTTGAGTAGGTCAGCCCAGGAGTAGGATCTGTCAGTAAATCAATGCCCAGGAGGATATGCAAGTAGTTTTTTAAAAAATCAATACATTTTTAACCTATTAGACAAATTGCAGCAATGAACAAAAGTTATTTGAATTCCAAAGGAATTGTTTTGATTTTCTCCAACAAAAACAAAAAGTCAAAGTTGTAGAAACCTTCCTTGCCATCATCTAACAGTTATGTTTCAGACAGATTTAGAAATAAGGGATTAGATCCTAATGGAATTCTTACAGGTTCCTTCTCTGCTCTGGTACTTTAGGTGATCTACAAGGATGATCTGAACTGGCTGAAAGGCATTGGCTGCTTTGTTTGGGACACTCCTGAAATTCTCCATGCCAAGCAAGCCTACGACCTTCGCAGTGATGTGAGTGGACACCCTGGGTCTTGCTCCTTAGTCTTTTTTTTCCCCACTCCATTGTAGCTTTGTTCTACTCCAGGTGTAGTCTGGAAAATGTTGTATATCCTTCTTTATTGAAAGGTGCATTAAGTAACCAGCCATAATTTCAATATACTTTCTGTTTCAATGCTGGTTTGCCAATAGAATAATTCATTGATAAAATAAATAGTAATAGAGTAAATATGGTAATACAAAAAGTTCAATTAAGGGTTACTAGCCTTACTAATTAGAGCTCTTGCATTTCTCTCTGCAGATTAAGTACAAATCTAAGGCAGAAAAAATGAAGAAGGACTTCACTGTGGTCACAGACACTCCTGTCTATGTCCAGAATGTGCTCAGTGCCTTGAATTTAAGTGAAGTAAGTGTTTGTGTCACCTTCCCCCAATATTCCATATGCTGTTACCTCATCAGTTTTAGAAATTTGATTTTGAATATTTTTTTAATCATTTAATTTTAATCATTTAATCATTGTTGGTTATCTACAACTCATTTTAGACACAATCATTTTTTTGAAATCTCTTTTTTTAGGAACAATTCCCATTGTATGCACACAATATACATTGTGAGAGAACATGATAATTCTGATTTTTTCTCTTTCCCAGGCTGTCTATCGTGGTGATTATATGCAGAATGTTAAAGGCAAGATGATCCCTACTGATAAAACAGTGGATTTGGAGCGGGCGTATCATGCAAACAAAATACAGAGTGAAGTAAGTACAAAACTCTGGGCTCCACAGAGCCTCTGGTACTCAAAACCCAAACTTTTTAAATGTCAATGTCTATTTTTTGCTTTCAGGTGAAGTTCTATATCACTGCTCTAAAGGGAAAGTGGGAAAATGCCCTAATTTAAGCTACAAGGACTCATTTTAATGCAGACATGGGCGAAATCTTTTGCCAGTTGTGACCAAGAGATTTCTGAGATGAAGGAATTTTACCTTCCAGTCTTACACACAGTTGTACCAAGCCTTTCTCTCTTGTCTTGCAGAATTTGTATCGCTGGGCTGGTGTGAACGCTCTTCCCACTGGATACAGCCTTCCCACAGACACTCCAAACTTCCAGCATGCTAAACACGTCCAATACATTGGCAGTGATGTAAGTCATGGATTCTGTCCTGCTCCACCCTGGGAATGGTCAACAGGCCCGGATAAGGGACCATCAACTTGGGCCTTTACTATCAAAATATAAATTTCCTCAGAAACATGCAAATACCTTACTAGATGCAAGACAAATGTAATAAGTTATTAATCTTGGGCCATATGAGAAAGGTAGAAATAATTATGATGTGTAGTGTATTTAATTCTGGTATAGCTACATCTCACTTGTTTATCTCTAAAAATCTGTCTCTTTATTCAGCATCAATTGCTGCCAGAACTGCAATGTAAGTAGAATCACAAATTTAGTTTCTGTATGTTTTTGTACTTTTTTTTTTCTCTTTTAGCTTAAATATAAAGAAGCCTATGAACACATGAAGGCCAAAGGCTACACTCTGGGACCTAAAGATGTTGGCTTTGAAAATGTGAGGAAAGTGAATCAAGTCATTAATGAGGTACAGTAAATACATGTATTTGTTTTCAGTTGTACTTGCAGTGCCCAAAATAAGCACAGTGAGAGTACATTGACTGGGGAGTTGTCGGATCCCTGTTCTCTGAGGCTTTTAAGAACAAAAATTTATTTAGATAAGTACCCATCAAGAACGGTAAGGGATCATTGACCCAGGCTAAACCATAATATAAAATTACAGCCTAATTTTATTAGTTGGGATTAAAGTAAAATAGAAATTATTGTATCTGTATGACATTGGGTCTTAGTAGTTTGTTTTTACATCTATTTACTCATTTCTTTGATCATTGGCTTTAATAGCATGAAAATTAAACATATATATTTACATGTTTTCAGGATTAGAGTTTGGCATTCTCCAGAATTTATTGAAAACAATTACGAAAAATCTTCATCTGGTTAGGAAATAGCAGTTTGTGTGAGAAGCACTTACACTGTGCTGAAGTTCTTTGCCATTTGGGGGTTTTACAATGTTTTAAGCTGTGTTAAATGCAGGATGTTCTCTTTTGTGACAGAGGCTCTATCGGGCCACGTACCACAAGAACAAGGACAAGATCCACACCACCCCAGACACGCCCGAAATCCGCCAAGTCAGAGCCACCCAGGAAGCTGTCAGCGATGTAGGTGCCTTCCCAGCACAACCACAGCAGAAATTTAGATTCTCCACTGAGCAAACAATTGAAATGCTGGTGTTTTTCCTTGTCTTTCAGCTGATCTACAAGTCGGATTTCTTCAAGATGCAGGGACACCTGATCTCCCTGCCGTACACCCCTCACGTGCTGCACTGCCGCTACGTTGGGGACATCACCAGTGACGTGAGCACCTCCTGGGGCTGGGCTACACCAGGCCCAAGGCCTTCCCACTGGGAGTGGGATTGGGCTTCTCTCATTTCCACTCTATTCTGTAACAGAAAAATGCTTTGTCACTGTGTTTGGGAACCGATTACTGAAATTACCCCCAAAGTCGACTGCTGATTTTTCTTTCTTTTGTAGAATAAATACAAAGAGGACCTGAGGTGGCTGAAGGGCTTGGGTTGCTTCCTCTATGACACTCCTGACATGGTCCGTGCTCGTGAGCTCCGGAAGCTCTGGGTGAGTGTTTTCCTCTGGGAATCAAGAGTGACAACAATGGATTTATTTCTGTGCTTGCAGGAAGTGAAACACATGGAAATGAGAAAAGAATTGAGAGAATTTCATGCCATGCAGCTAATTAGTTGTTTCCAAGCATTGTTAGGTTGCACTGTAATATTTCCTTTATTAATACTGCTTTTCCTTTCCAGTCTAATTATATCTACACTAGTACTGCAAAGAAGATGTGGCCTAAAGTCAATGTGGTGTTGGATACTCCTGGGTACAGGACAGTGCAGGAACTAAAAACCCATTTGAGTGAGGTAAGTTTTATGTTATTTTTGCACAATTTTGTAGCTAGAATTAACCTTTCCCTGTGCTTTTTTTTTCTTCTTTTTTCTGAAATAGGTGAGATGTTGTCATTGCAAAGCTGTGATTGTGCAGCTGCTAAATGAACATGGATAACACAAGGAATAATTCCTGGACCTGTTTTTTTTTCCAGCTGGTTTACAGAGCTGCAGGCAACGAGCTGAAGACAAAATACACTTCCATCCTTGACACACCTGACTTCATAAGAGCCAAGACAGGACAAAAAATACAGAGCCAGGTGAAAAATTTGTACTGCTATAAAAACCAGTCAGGGAATCCTTCTTAATGTATTGTTAAAGTACAGCAAAAGCTTTCCAGGCCATTTCAAAGCAATGTAGAATTCCTAGAGGAATTGTGTGGTGATGTAAATTTTGAGACATTTCTCAGAGACAGAAGGTAGAATTCAGTTCAAGTGTATATTTTTTGATTATTTTTTTCTTGCTGCAGTACTTGTACGTGGAACTTGCCACGAAAGAGAGACCCCACCATCATGCTGGTGGTCAGACTCCAGCCTTTACCCATGCCAGGAATGTCAAGGACATGATCAGTGAGGTAAAGTGTTGGTTTTTTAATTTGGTACCACTATGTTGAACTCTTTAGAAGCTTTATTGCTAATTTTAATGATAATTTCAGGGCTTGAATCTGTTTACACTTCATTTATTTTTTTCTCTCTTATACTTAAATTCCACATTTCTGTTGTAAGTTCTGGTAAAATAAAAGATTCTGAAAATAAGATAAGCTTTTCTGCATATTGGCAAATGCTTCTAAAATTAAAAGTATAACTCTTTCCTTTTCTTGTCTCTCTTAGAAAAAGTATAAAACCCAGTATGAGAAGATGAAGGACAAATACACCCCTGTCCCTGACACCCCAGTCCTGATCAGAGCCAAGAGAGCCTACCTGAATGCCAGTGATGTGAGTACTCCAGGAACACTTCCACTGCTGCTTTTCCTTGGATTCCTTATGAAAGGAAAGAAAAAAACAGCAGTAGGGAACAAACATGCAAAGCACAGAATATCTCAGAGTGGGTCACAAATAAGGTCCCTCATTTTCACGTCCATTTCCATTTGAAATTAGGGACATTATTAAGTTTTGACTTCATTCCACTGCAATGCTTTTTTTTTCCAATTATTATAATTCATTTTCATTTCCCATTGCACTCAAGTGTGGTCTTACAACAAAGTAAAAATAAATGTAGTTTCCTTAAGACAGACATTAAGTCTCCAAATAGTGCAGACTGCAGTGAAATGATTTATTCTATCCTAACTCCAAAATCACTTTTATCAGCTTTTTCATCTCAGTTTTGTGTTAGAAGTAAACTGCCATGTCACTGAGAATATGTTCATTTTTTAATTCAGAAGTAGATTAGAGACAAAAATGACCTGAGCAGCTGCACAGAAGGTTATTAAGGTGAAATTGGTTTTTTATTTCAAGTGTGGAATAGTTATTTGTGACTTAAGGCAGAGGCAAAAGTGCTCATTTGTGAGAGCTTTTCCATAGATTTCAGAACCAGCAGGATATGAAAGGACATGGCTGGGCTGGTGTTTTGTTCTAGGGTTTAATTAGTTTTACTGCTTGAAGAGTGATTTCTAAATACTGCAAAGGAGCATTTCAGCTCTTCTGCACATGGACTTTCTCAGAGGAGAAATTCTTTTCTCCACAGACTTCTTGTTTTCTTCTTGATGAGGACACAGAAGAAGGGATGACCAGTTTTTTATGCCAAAAGTAGCACTTGTGCTTTTCTAGAGAGCAGTCCTGTGATACAGGGATGTTTTTTCTTCAGACTTCAGCCAATTGGGTGAAATTCTCTCTAATTTTCACTGTAAAGCTCAGTCAAATTACAACTGATTGTGGCAATTGCAGCTTCTTAAAATTCCTCAGGGCTTACATTAGGATGTCAAACAGCAACATATCCCTGGATATCATCCCTGAGAGCTGAGAGATGTAACTGAAACCATTCCTGGCAGATTAATTCCTTCTTTGGTGTGTCTTTCTCTTCCCAGCTGCGCTATAAAGAAACCTTTGAGAACACCAAGGGCAAGTACCACACAGTGAAGGATGCTCTGGACATTGTCTATCACAGGAAGGTCACTGATGACATCAGCAGTGTATGTACAACATTTTCATTCCTAATTAGAGCTTGTCACTTAATAACCTAAAATTGGCCATTTCTGCTTTTGTTCCATTTAAACATGGCAAATAATTAGAAAATTATCAGCATTATTAATATGGATTTCTTTCCTTCTCTGGAATATTGATTGCTGTTGATGTTCCAAGTTAATCTCATTTCCACTCTTTTAATTCTGCTGTTTCGGAAAAAAAAAAAAATTAAACTGTGCAGTCTGGAGTGCTCTCTTCAATTGTTTTACTTAATACTTCAATTTTCTTTGTAGGTCAAATATAAGGAAAATTACATGAGCCAGCTGGGAATCTGGAGGTCGATCCCAGACCGGCCGGAGCACTTCCATCACCGCCTGGTCACGGATGCCATCAGTGATGTGAGTCCCGGTAGGGGCTGGGTGGGAGAGGCTGCCAGTTAGAAGTGGGGTTTCCAAAATGGAACCCAACCTTTCTTCTTGAGAAAGGGAAGGCAGGTGAATTTTTTCAGTGGTTTACACTTTGCCCTGGCAGATCTGTGAGCTGACAGAACCTGATGGTTAAAATTGCAGCCCATCTCCTTTCCAAATTAACAGAACAGGCTTAATTCATTTCAATTGGATTTGCTTAGATTTGTTTAAGCTTTTAATTGTACATATCCGTACACATACCATAATCCCTCCACTGTAAAAGATTTCGTTTTTTAAAATCACACAGTAACTCCAATAGCTAATGATAGATTAGGTGAGTGACTAATCTGAGTCCATCAGAAAAGTATGAGAAACTGATTTATTTTGTAAAGGCAAAGTAATGGATGTAACTCTGCTTGCCACACCTTGTTTTGAGGTGTCATTTCAGGACTGATTATCTTCTTAAAACTGAGCATTTTTGTCTCTTTTCTAAAGGTTAAATACAAGGAAGACCTGGCATGGCTCAGAGGCACTGGCTGTTATGTGTGGGATACTCCAAGTTTTGCCCTGGCAGAAAAGAATAAAGTGCTCTACAGTGGGGTGAGTAAAACAGTCTGAATTGTTGCTGAACATCTGTTTGACATTTGCTGTACATTTACACCAATTTGTTGTTTGGTAGAAAAGTTAAACACACAAATGCAATAATTCTACCATGGTTTTGCCACAGGTTGTCTCTAGAACCATATTTTCATTTCCTTACCCTTCTTTGGATTAACATGGGAATGCTTTTTGTGTGTTTGGTTTTCTTTTGCTCCAGTGTAAGTACAAGGAGATGTTTGAGAAGACCAAGTCCCAGTTCAAGTACGTGGCTGACTCTCCAATTAATGAGCATTTTAAATATGCAACTCAGCTGATGGATGGGGTAAGTGCTGAACATTTCTGTGGTCTCACACTAAAGTAAAGGCTGTGAGTTAATACAGAGTGGAAGGTTGATCTTCCTTTTATTCAGGCTTAAAAATAGCTTAAAATCAGACTAAAATCATGAAAGACAAGGTTGTTCTTCTGTGTCTGAGTATTAGAACAGGTTTGTAGAACCTAGAAAGTCAAATCCCCACCCCTGTTCCATCAATTTTTCATTGCAAAGGAACTTTTCCTTTGCTGACTGGTAAATAAATGCTGACTTAAATAATGCTGCTGGTGTAGTAACTCTGAGGGTTGATTTTCATCTAAAAAAAGGTATGGAGAGAATTCCAATTGCTTTCCTAAAGCATTGACAAAACCCTCACTGGTGCTAGGAAGACCAGTTTTATGTCTGAAGTTACCATAGCTTGTTTCATTTCAGTTATTTTGCCTTGAATTTTTCTACTCTACAGGTCACTGTTTTCTTATTTTTCTCCTGTGTTGCTAGAGAAACAAATGACAAAACCTAATAGTGAAGGGGGTTCATGAACATCCCTGGGTTTAAAATTCAGATCACCACTGGAGTTTGTAGGATTAGTGCTCTACACCTCCAGGACAAATTCCATGGAGAAACACCATGTTCTAGGTGATTCCCATCAGCTTAGAGTTGGAATACCACACCAAACTCTGATGCTTTTCATTAAGGAAGCAGATATGTAGATTCACATCTAGATATTTTATTCTTTTTCACCACCCAGTGTGTTATATCATTTGCCTGTCAGTAAATGTATTACAATTACCTGTTCTAGATAAGAAAAACTGTTTCACAACAAATACCAGAATTTTAATGGAAGATTGTTCAGTGTTCTTATTGTTCAGTAGAGCAAATAAGGAAAAATTTAGTAGCAGAAACATGAGTAAAATTTTAGCAATGGGGACTCCATACTTTGAAATGAATGTCTTCTGTTATGTAAGTGATGTTTTTTAAATAATATCTCATTGTGTTCTCTTTGGACTCAACTCGGGAATCTACAATCCAGTGTTTCTTCTGCAGTTACTCTTCATGAAGAAAGTCAGGCATAAAATGGCTCATTGAAGAGTGCCAGGGATGGAATGTAGGCATCCTTAAATTGTAGGCTAGGCCTTCCAGAGGCAATTTAGAAATGCATGTACCATTTGGAAATATTCTCTCTTTTTTTTTTTTTTAATGTTTTTTTTTTCTTATGGACATGAATTTCAACCCCAGCCTGTAACAGTCCATGTAAAGAGGTTTCAGTGGTGAGAACAATGATCTCTTTGTGTCTTAACTCTCTCTTGTTACACTGTATGATGCTATTCTGAGCAGAAGTTGTATAAAGCTGCCTATGAGAAGCTCAAAGATAGGTACAGCGTTATTGTGGATGATCCCAGGAGTCTCCTGGCCAAGTGGGGCACCACTCTGAGCAGTCAGGTACTGTGGGAGCACCTGGGCCAGCTCTGTGTGGAACATTCATCCCCAGCAGTATCACAGCCCTGTGATGTTGTGATGTTTCTTCAGCTGCTCACACCATCTCCATTCTGCCACCCAAAAAGGAGTTGTTACTTTTTGTGTGAGCTCACGTGGCCTGTATGTACTTTCACTATTGTGCATCAATTGACATCAGGAATCCAATCCCTCTGGAAGCCACTGGAGAGGTTTTAAAAAATGAAGAATCAAGCATTTGTTTTTTATCACCTCTCTTTTCATGTCCTTTTCAAAGCTTCTTACTCATTTCTAGATAAAGCAAGAGATAAATGTGCCTTAATCTATAATTTACTCTCACCTCCCCATAAAAATTCATAATTTCCTTAATGTGATACTATGCAAATTTTTTAATATCTACTCTGGACAGTGTTAATTATGCAGATGGAAGTTGTATGCACATGTGAGTGAATACATACAGCACCTGCCTAAATCTCTCCACTCTCCAAGTGTCTGGGATCTAGAGCTGTCATTGTTCATGTTGTTCATGGGTCTCTCTTGTCCTTCGTTGCCATTTGCATGAACAGAAAAGCTATAAATCCTTTGCCAAGATGCTCCTGCAACATGGATGCAATGAAATTCTGAGGCCAGATATGCTGACAGCACTCTACAACACATACTTATGGAGCCAGGTAATCTGCAGAACTGCTGCTCTAGGACACAGTAGATAAATCCAGTTTAGCTGCTTGGACTTGTCATATTTACTGCTCTCCACGTTTCTCTGGATTTCAGACCCCAAAGCTTCCTCAGTGTGCTTAATGCTGGCTGTGATAAAATATTTTTGAAAACAGAATATCTGAAACAATATTTGCGGTCACTTGGACATCACTCAGCTCAGGCTGAGCTTGTTCCCATTTTCCCTTTCACTATAAATGTTATATATTTCACATACTTACATAAAAAAGCAATTTTCCATACATTTCAGATTTGTATGTTAGCTCTTCCTGGTATTTCCCTAAGCCAATTCTCATTCTGACACCATTTCCTGGACTGACTGACTATCATCATGACACAAGTTCCTTAACTCAGGAAGAACAGGATGAATTTCACAAGGAGATGACAACATTTATCTCCCACTCTGCCTGGAATGGTGTCAGATACAGGACAGTCATTTCTGCTCTGAAATCACAGCTGCTGGCAGTAACCTTCCCCTTTTTCAGTGGGAAAAATGATTCCTGATCATGATGAAACTGGAATATAAATTATAAACTGGAAATGCAACAGTAGAAAACAATTACATGAGAGGGAGAAGGGTGCTACTCTTTTTTATTTCCTGTGTTAATAGTGACATTCTTCAGTAAGAAGTCACTGAAGGTCTTTACTAGACATTTTGGTTCCATTTTTCTGTGGATTTATATTTTGCCATTAAAAACTCCTTGCAGGTAATTTTGACTATGTTTGAAGTAAAAGTGTCTGACCTGCATGTCCACCCGAGTTCACTTCATGTTATCATTGATTATTTGTTTATCATTTTTCATATTCTGTCTGTCATAGTCCCATTTCAAACGCATGCTTTTATTTTCTGGTAAAAGGTAGAGCATGAAAGTTCTTTTTTTAAAAATGTGTTCTAACCTCTTTCAGCTGCCTTGAGGCTCCCTACAATGAATTCCCATTTTTGGTGAACAGTCTGTTCTCACTGAACTCTGTGAAAACAGGCTTAGAAATCTGAGCAGGGCAAGATGATCTTTAAGAAAGTCATTACCAAGGCATAAATCCTGCTGCCAAAGCCTTTAAAATATCCTGAAATTATGATGTATTTGGTAATGTCTTTGTCTTCTGTTGTGTACGATGTTTTACATTTTGGTCACAGAATCATGAAGGTTGGAAAAGACCTCCAAGGTCATTAAGTCCAACGTTTGACTGAATATGGATGTTTAAAAATGAGATATTGTCCAGTTATGAAATTTAAAAGTCACTGGCCTGTTAAGATTGATTCTTTTAGCGCAGTTCTGGAGATTTTAGCTTGAAATAACCAAAAAGTTAATCAGACCAACAGAGAGGCAGCCTCTTAGGCAAGGAAGGGGTTTGCCAATTCAGCTCATGGTGCATGTCCTGCTCTCTTTGGCTTTGTGGGAGGGTTTTGCAATTTTATCCATGGATCTAATCCCACCTCTTGCAGAGGCTTGGTCCTGGTCTGTGTGATTAACTCACAGCCTTTCCCCATCACCAGGTTCAGTACAAGAAGGATTATGAGAAGAAGAAAGACAAATACACCACAGTTCTGGACACTCCGGAGTACTTACGGACCACAAAGGTCAACAAACAGATCAGTGACGTAAGTGTGCATCCTCCTCCTCTGCACTCTGGCCTTTGGAATGGGAATTCTCAGGGATTCCAAGCAATAATCCAATCTCCAATCTGTCTCTTCAGATTATTTATAAATTGGAATACAACAAAGCCAAGCCCAAGGGCTACACCACCATCCAGGACACGCCGATGCTGCTGCACGTGCGCAAGGTCAAGGACAGGATCAGTGATGTGAGTAAATCCTCTGTGCTTGTGGTGCTAAAAACACACAATATTAACTTTTTACCTTGATAGCCAATGTTTTTAACTCCTATGTAACACTGGCAGTAAAAATCATCATCTTGTTAAACCATATTGGCCTGTAAAACTGTATCTGTATTTAATGCTTTTTCAAAAACCACAGTTTTTCGGGAAGTTTTTTGATATAACGTTCTTCTGTAGCTCCTGGAACATTTTTTTGCTGGAACAAACCACCCCTCACTAGTAATAAAAGTTATGAGTTGGAAATGGTCTCTACATCATGAATTTGGAGAGGTTTTTTCTGGGTTTTCTTCCTCTAGTGGCTTTTTTTTTTGAGGCTTGAATAAAATATTTAATGAATTACTGTGTTTATTAATTTCTTTTGTGGATATTGTGAATAGGAAAGGTAAATATTCTGATCTAAAATCAATATGTGTTTTGATTCTGGGGCAATAGAACACTGAAAAGGAGAGAGAAAGGAAGATGGAGTGGATAAAATAATATAGGCTTCAGGAGTCCTGGTTCTACTTCTTTCTCCTGCCCTTTCTCTCTGGCCTTTGTATTGTTGTTCCTTAGATATCCATCAAAAAAATAAGGATACTAACACTTTTATATCTCAGTGTAGTACTGTCAGAATAAGTAGCCTGAATGTCATTCAGATGCTCCATGGATTTCTACATAATTAGTAAATCCAGGAGGAAAAAATAACCATTTTGTCCAGATACTGAAGTGGATCATTGAGAGACAGAGATATTCAGAAGTGATCTGTGAACTGAAGGACATTTTTTAGGTTCCAAACTGACTGCTGAGATTCTGTGAAGGAGTTTTCAGAAAGCATTAGTGTAGCTCTCAGAAAATAAGTTTCTTCAAAGGATTTCTTTTAGCTGCAAAAAACTAGAAACAAGCAGAATTACTGCTCCTGAATAGTCCTCATTAAATCTTAGTCTGTGCTTTGTGGGGAGTTAAATCTGCCACATTTTCTGTTTAAAGAGAAGTGCTGCTAGAGAGAGCCCTCCTTCAGACAGGTGCTTGATACCAAGTTGTATTGATAGAATTTATTTTTCATGGAATCCCAGAATTATTTAGGTTGGAAGAGCCCTCCAAGACCATCGAGTCCAACCTGTGACCAATCCTCACCTTGTGAACCAGACCACATCCAGTGGTTTTCTTCTATAAGATTTTATCTCCACAGGAGCCATTTTAATATGAAGTTTTTCATATTTTGATGATTTTCTTGTTGATGCTGATGTTATTTTTGTGAACATTTTTATGTGTTTGTCTTTCTTTAGCTGAAATACAAAGAAATGTACGAGAGGAGTAAATCTCGCTGCAACGTCGTGGCAGATTCAGTTCATATTAAGACTCCAAGACATGCCTACAAACTGAACAGCAATGTGAGTTCTGTCTTATTCATGTTTTAATTTTAGTCTGGAGAGTGTTGGGAACTGGCAATGGAAGCCACAAGAAATTATTTCAGTTCCACTGCATTTTTTAAGCTTGGACATGGCCTTCTCATTCTTACGCTGTTTGCATGAAATATATTTTAATTTATTTCATACTAAAGTGCTCACTCTTGCAAGTTGTCCTTGAGGTCCTTGTATGTCACACATCTGCTGTTCTTCTGGGTGTCCTCTGTTTTCCTGGCAGGGACATAATTGTCCCAGGAATTCCCTGTAATGATGTTCTTGCAGACAAAGCAAAAACTTCATGGGAAGCTTTCCTGTGTTTTCTGTTACTGGTGGAAAAAACACCCATTTCAATAGGAAGGACCTGAAAGCTCTCACCTTCTCCAAAGTCATGACATTATTCCAGTCCTTCCTATTCCTTTCTCCACCCAGCAGTGGAAATACTGGAGTCAATGGACTGTGCATGACCCAGAGGAAAGCCCTAGATGCACTTTTTGGCCTTTTTTTTCTCTTTTTTGGTACAGAAAAAGAAAATTGGCATCTGTATATCATGTAAAGTACCCAACTTCCAGTTAACTCTCTTTTAATTTTGGTTTTTCCCTGTAAACAGCTGGATTATAAGAAGAAATATGAAGCAGCCAAGGCCCACTGGCACTTGATTGCTGACAGGCCTGACTTTGTCCAAGCAGCCAAGTCCTCTCTGCAGCAGAGTGATGTAAGGACACACTGAATATTCCCTTTTCCCATCTCTCCTGGTCAGAATTCATAAAAGTTAGACTGTAGAAGATCTGAGACTCTTCTTTTATCTTTTATTTTGTTCTTAGTAATGTATGAGTACAAACTGGATCGGGAATTCCTGAAGGGATGCAAACTCTCTGTCACTGATGATAAAAACACAGTGTTGGCCTTAAATAATGCCATCCTGGCCAGTGATGTAAGTGCTGAAAACTCACTTTTACCTCTCCAAATTCTCTACTACAGCTTTACTTCCTACATAACTGTTGCATTGGAAATACAATTGGATTAATAATGAACCTTTGAAGGGTTGTTCTCAGTCTCTCTTCATTGTTTGAATTGATTTATTTCATTAACAAATCTGAATAAATTTGGGCTTGTAAATGCCACTGGCCTAGTTCATGGATTAAATCAATATTCAAAGTTAACATTGCCTGAACACCCAGGTGTATCTCTGCATTCTTGTTATTAAAATGGAAATATCTGGAGCAAACAACAAAAAAAGCTGCAGGTATCAACTGTGCATAGCACAAAATATCTTTAATAATTACTAACAATATGTTAATATTCAGTGTATTAATAAAATTCCAAGTGAGAGCATAGGAATGTATAGAGCAGGCTGAATTTATCTTGTAAAACAGGAAAATACGGGATTTTCTGCAAAATTTTGTGCTAACAAGCAAACACAACTATAACAATGACTTTTTAATCTGCCAGAAGAGAAGATGCACTTTGATTAAAATAAGACCTTTCCTTCCTGCTAGATAAAATACAAAGAGAAGCACAACAAAGCCCGAGGGACCTACCATGTTGTGCCAGACACCCCTCAGATCCTCCTGGCTAAGAATGTCAGCTCTCTTGTGTCTGAGGTAAAACACCAGCACTTATTTCTTCTTTTCAACTTCATTTCCCCCTTGAACTGCTGGGTTTTACCTCTTTTTACCCATTGCTTTCAGAACAAGTACAAAGAGCAGAGCAAGAAGCAGCTTCCCCATGGGTCTTTCACAACCCTGCCTGAGACAAGGGACACTGTCCACGTGAAGGAGGTGACCAAGAATGTCAGTGAGGTAAGTCTAGACTCCCTCATTATCTCCAAATAACGAGCTTTTGTAATCTAAACTCCAAAACCTACAGACCACACACTTGGGGAATGAGGTGACTCCTCTTTATCCATCTGCAGCAGTCTCAGGGAGCTGATGGCCAAGTTTCAGTGGCAAGTTTCCTCCTTGTGAGATCAAAAACTCACACGTGGCCCTTCCTGTTCTTACAGACAAACTACAAAAAGAAGTTTGTGAAGGAGAAAGGCAAATCCAATTATTCTGTCATGCTGGAGCCTCCCGAGGTGAAACATGCCATGGAAGTTGCTAAAAACCAGAGCACAGTAAGTTTGCTTTTTTTTTGATTAATTAAAGTAGCTTATGTAAGCAAATTCAGCTGGCAAACCCCCAAGTTTATGGATTTCTGAATTTCCTTGCAGCCTCCATATTCAGCTGTAATTTTGAAAGGTAAAGGTACAAATATTTACAAATATAAAATTGCACTGAAATAAAGAATTTGTACTTAAATCCCATGGTAGAAAATAAAGTAATCTGGTCCAAATCACATTCAATAATTTCTTTCACCCTTCAAGCACAGACAGAATTTTATTTCTTCATTTTTAATGGACAACTTGCAAAACCAGATTCCCAGATCCACTCCTTGTGAATTTATTTCCAAAATAAACCCATGCACTTTCTCAGCAACGTTGCTGTGTCCTTAACTGATATATTCCCCATGCATAAACCTCAGTCATCTTCTTTCCTCTGTCTTTTTTCATGGATTAGGTTGAATACAAGAAAGATGCCAAGTCCAAGCTCCACTACACACCTATAGCAGATCGACCAGATATTAAGAAAGCAACTCAGGCTGCCAAGTTAATCAGCAATGTAAGTGTGTTTAAGTCTTCTGTTTAATTAATTAGTATTAACTTTACTACCAAATCCAGTAGAATAATTAAAAGGGAATGTCCTCTCTCCTAAAGGATGTCTTTCTTCCCTTGCTAGATTGAGTACAAAAAGCGTGGAGCAGCAGGGCTGGGTGTGACCATGCTGGGACGCCCAGACATCGAACTGGCCAAGGAGGTGTCCAAACTCACCAGCCAGGTAAGCACAAAGGGAAAAGCTGGTGGAACTCAAAGCAGTGAGAGAAATGAGACATAAGATTAATTGATAATGTTGCTGTTATAACTGAAATTATTTCTAGGTTAGGGGAAAAGGGAAAGAAAGGGAATGTGCGAAAGTAAAAGCTGAATACCAGTACAGGGTATTGGTTAAACTTTATTACTGAATGTTCACTAAACGTCGTTAATGGAGGTATCAAATCCTCTTAAAATGATGCTGTGACATAAATTCTGAAGCTGAAGTGTTTGCCATATTCTTTTTTAGCTCCTCTGAGTACTGGCTGTACCAAAACCAGCCTTTTACCTGACTCTTATTATCCATCCTGTGAATGGACACTCAGTTTCTTTCAGCCACTTTCTTTCTACTTCGTGTCTCTAAAAAAAATCTACCACCAGGACCTCAGTCCATCTTGCTTCTTTGTCCCCTCTTCGTGTTTGAATGCTGGATTTTTGCATTTCTGACCTTGCTTTCTTGCTGCTGGTTGTAGGCAGAGTACCTCAAACGTCACATGAGAGGCCACGGAGCTGCATCCTATGACACCCCCTGGATGAGAACCTTTAAGAAAGCAAATATGCTCAGTAGTCATGTAAGATAATCTTAATTAAGTGACATTAATGCCATTGTTATCTGTCTCTTGCTTGCAAATTATCTTGCATTTCTGAAACACCACGTGAAGCTTGAAATGTTCTTATGCCCTTCATAATGGTTTGGGAGCTTCCAGAATTTCTAATGGAAGTTTCCAGTGCACTCACATAATATGAAAACTCCCCTTTTTCACCCCAAAAACCTAAAACTTGAGCTGTTATTTTCTGAAACTGGAAAAAACCAAAAGGAAATATATGTGTAAATATATGTATATGAACAACCTGAACAATGGTGCTGGCAATTTTCAATCAACACTCACCAGAACTTCATTTTAACTATTCAAACTTCTATTCAAACTTCATTTAAACTTTAATTAAGCTATTCTGTTTACTTTGTGCTGGAATTTGATAATGGAAGAGTAGTGTATGACTGAAGAAGTGTAGCCTGTTTTGGCTTGAGGGCACATTGCTTCTTAGACTTCTCCCCACATCAAAACCTTGGGAAAATAGGAAAACAGAGCCTGGATCGCACGTGTGGAAGTGGGAGCAGACAGATCTGTGCCATTTCAGTTTTACACATGTATTTCCGAGTGAAAAAAAGGGGGATTTTGGTTTTCCCATGCCTGCTGCACGTCATGCTGGAATGTCCAGTTGGAATGTCCACCACGGTGTCTGTAGGAAGACCAAGGATTCTTAAACTGAACTACAAGAAAAAGAAGAAATGATGTTTATTCCCATTCGGTGATGAGATCCTGGTTTTCCACGCTTTTGCCCCACTGCTGGCCAGTTCTCCTCTGGGTCTTTTAAACCTTCTTTGCAGAGATAATTTTAGTACTGAGAGAAAATGAGCTGCTGGAGGGGCGGTGAGGGAGCAAAGAATAATTGGCATAATCTTTAACTTTTTTTTTAATCTTCTTGGGCATCTCTTCTCAAAAACTTCTTTGTAAAGCATCCTGTCCAGTTTGTTTATCCAGCTGGGTTTTTAGTTGGGTTTTGTCTGTCTGGCTCACTTGCTTTTAGTTTTCCTTGGATCCTGCAGCAACAGTTCTTTTGGATTTAAAAAATTGTCGTTCCTGTCAATATTTCTGTGCCTCCAGCCTGGATCTGCTGGGTTCTGATGGGTCACATTGCTATGGCTGATGCTGATGTGTTTTGGAAGTGTTACTAAACCTCTTGTGTAATCTAATTAATTATTTGTCACTAGTAATTAATTATGTCACTGTTCTGTTTGTGATTATTAATGTCCTCCTTTATCTCTTATCCAGTCAGGACACAGTGTGTGTATAACAATATATAGAAAAATATTTGATGTATTGACATCTTCAGTGCTCTTATATCTTGAAGTAGTTTTTAAAGCTCTTATTTCTCCAAGAATTGTGTAAAAATTTCTTGTAAACACTCTTTCCTACACTACTATATTATATATAGTGTCATATATATTTTATAAATATATATTTATCTTGTATTTTACTCTTATTATGCCTGTCTCTGTCTTTATCTCTTTGTGAAATATCTTAAACCAATGGACTGTTCCCATCAAGTGAGAAATTCTTCATCTCCAAGGGTCAGAATCTGGCTGTGGTTTGGTACCACAATTCTCTTGGCTCTTTTATTTTTACCATGAGGAGATGTAACCTGTGCACTGGAATTAAAATTACAGGTGGTATCTTGTAAATACAGATGGAAATTTTCTTTAAAATAGTCTTTATTCCAGTGGACACCTTCAAGTTCCTGCACTTTTGTTCTTCTCCCAGCCAGCCCCATTGAAACACGGTCTCTTTGCCTTCTGCAGCCAAGTGAGTTCTCCAGAGCAGCTCTAACACCTGGTTGTTCTTTATTTAGGTGAAATACAAGGAGAATTTTGCCAAAGAGATGGGTAAAAAGCCAAAGTATGACTTGAAGGAGGCTAAAATCTACAAGACCCTGAAGGATGCCCACAACATGGCCAGCGAGGTACGTTCGCTTTTACTGTTCCCGGGGGGAAATTCCAAACTGCTTTCCCAAAGCCCCCCTTTGTGCTGTTAGAACATCCCCCAGGCCAGGTTGGACCAGCAGGGCCCTTTCCTGACGGGGTTTGTCCCTTGTGCCCTGCAGGTGAAGTACAAAGCTGACCTGAAGAAGCTTCACAAGCCCGTCACGGACATGAAGGAGTCGCTGCTCATGAACCACGTGCTGAGCACGAGCCAACTCGCCAGTGCTGTAAGCCCACAGTTATCCCAGAGCCCCCACACGTGGGAATTCCCTTTGGAATTCTCTCTGCTAACTCCTCCTGTAACAACCGCTCCCTGTGTAACTCTCATGGACATCACCTGGTAGTGATCTCTTCCTCCACTTCCTAATGACCAGCTCCTCGTTAACCAGCAGCTCCCCATGTTTGTCCTCTGGGAAGGGAATTCTTTATTAGCTGTAGCACTGTTAATATTGTAAACACTCTGATCATTTTTAGTGGATTGATTCTTGATCCCATTTTAACTGATTGCAGAACTGCTAATATTTTAAATCCTCTGATAATTTTTAGTGGATTGATTCTTGATCCCATTTTAACTGATTGCATTACACTAACAAATACCTTCTTTTATTTTTTCCTTTTTTCTTTACTGATTACTATATTTAAAATTTTTATTTTTATCTGTATTTTTTTCATTTCATGTTTGTTTAACATTCCCCTGTTGTAAATCTGTATAATTTACCTAACATAATAATTGATAATTTTAATGAGAAAAGGCAAAACCCATTATTGCCTGGTACAGCCTTTTCATGTATCCCCTGTGTTTTTTCTCTTCTTTTTCTTCTTTTAAAACTTCTGTTGCAAACCAAATGACCACAAAAAAGATAACTGTTCACCCACATCTTTAACCCCCAATATCAGATACCACTTCTAAACTTCTTGATTTTTGTTTTACTTCTTGCATTTCTAATTTCTCTTTGATGTTCCACTGAAGTGTTGCTTTGATTGGACCTAAGAAGTAAATTTGCTGAGGGATTTTTTTTTTTTAATTGAGATGATTTTTTGACACCTTCCCTTCAGTACCAGTACAAGAAGCAATATGAGAAGAGTAAGGGTCACTACCATGTGGTGCCAGATAATCTTGAACAGGTTCATCTCAGGGAGGCATCAGAACTCCAGAGCCACGTAAGTTGGTCGTGTGTTTGTCATTATTCCAACTGAGCAGCAAATTCCACCCAAATCATCCCAGTAAATCCTCCAGTCTCTGACCTTCCCTGTGCCTCCCTACTGCACACCAGGGTAAGGAAGGCAGGGAGAAAGACCTGCACGTGTGCATGTTTAGAAAACACAAAATATACAGATAAAAGGTCTGTGTGATGCCTTCATTCCAGAGTCAATCCCAGTTCCCTCTGCTGTGCGTGGATGTTTTTACACAGTGTAATACATTTATCAGGGGGATTTTTGTCCATAGAAGAAAGGACCTGGAAATCACAGAAACTGGGAACTGGAGGGATTAGGGTTGTTGCTGACAGTGCATTTTCAACAGCTTCATCCATTCAAGTGATCCAGAGGAGAGCTCTGCTGTTCTTCTCTGCATCCAAAATTTGCTTTAACCAAAACAACACCTACTGCTGCTATTAAACGTGCAGCAGTTTAATGCTGCATGCCTGGTGTTTTTTCCCTCTGGAATAAAATGGTGAATCATTCCAGAGAAATTCACAGTCTGATTTGGTCTCTGATCCTCTCTATTCCAAGTATTTATTGGCTGTAAAGCAAGAGAGAAATTACTGCTAGAACACAAAGGGACACAGGTGGTTGTTCTGCTGCTTGGCACAGAATTCCAGAATGGTTTGGGGACATTAAGGATTATCCAGTCCCACCCCCTGCCATGGGCAGGGACACCTTCCACTGTCCCAGGTTGCTCCAAGCCCCATCCAAAGTTGCCTTGGACACTTCCAGGGATGTTCAAGGCATGGAAAGGCTAAAAGGTCACATAGCAAAGGACTGTGAGGAGATGGTGGTTAATCAGGTTGTTGTTAATGAGGTGGTAATTAATTTTTAAGCCAGTCCTTGTTGCTCCAGTTTGGGATGAGGCTCTGACTCAGCCACAGCCATGGCATTACCTCATCCAGCCCTCTGAAAATCTGGATAATGGAACTTGAAGCAGGAATATCTCCATCCTTGTGAACATTTTACTTCCTGGACAGCAAATTTTACATTTTCTGGTCAATAATACAGATTTCGGGAAGATAACCAGTCTGAGACATTAATTTTTTTACCACAGAACTGTTGACAGAAGGCACTTGTTAATGATTTAGATCTTTGATTGTTTAGGAGGGTGACTTTTTGTCTTTTTTTCTCAGGTGAAATACAGAGAAAAATATGAGAAGGAGAAAGGAAAACCCATGTTGGACTTTGAAACTCCAACATACCTGACTGCAAAGGAGTCTCAGCTCATGCAGAGTGAGGTAAAATCAATACTGAGAGACCTAAAAACTTTAAAATTGATTTATTTACTACACTTAAACTTCAATAGGGGCTTAAAAGGCAATTCTACTTGCATCTGGTGCATGCTTCTAGACTGAAAAATTATATCAGATTTTTTATATTGGTTATTAAATGCTACGTTGAATATTCATGACACTTTCTTGTCATGAAGTGGGTTTATCTGTAAGTTTTTTTTATGAAGAAGCTGTCAGTAAACGAAGCTTGAACAAGTCTTTGAGTAAGAAATGGAGTATGAAACACATTTCACTTAAACTTTTACAACATGACACAGTGTCTGTGTCAGTTGTCACGGGCCACAGAAAGTGGCTTGCTTATTTTTTTCACCTCAAAACTCCATTTTTTAATAAACTTTTCTATTCCCTGTGTGTTTTGTGCTGTCACAGTGTTCTCCCCTGACCCATCATTTTCTTGAGCAGTTTTTTTGGTATTTATTTGAAGTATGATCCTGTTCTGGCACAGATGGAGGCTGAAATCCAGCTGTGTAAGGCCCTTGGGCATTGTGGTGCAGTGGCTCCTTTCAATGTTTTCTCTGCATAGACAAATAAAAAAATAAAAGATAAAGGCAGGATCAGGTCATATTTCCATAAAAAAAAACGAGCTGTTCCACAAGTTTTAGTGGAAACAGGATTTGGCACCAACTGTACCAAATTGTCACTGTGCCATTCATACCCTCCCAGCTTTGCACAGAATGAAAACCACTGTAATAAATATTTGCTATTTTGCTTTTTTTTTTTCTTTTTCTTCTTCTTCTTCTTCCTCTTGCTCTCATTAGAAAGAATATAAGAAGGACTTTGAAGAGTCCATGAAGGGCAGGAACCTCACAGGCCTGGAGGTCACACCATCCCTCTTACATGTCAAATACGCCACCAAAATAGCGAGCGAGGTACCAGCTCCTCTGGGCTTCTTTCCTCTGCCTCCTTCAGCAATTCCACCAACATTCCCAGCACTGTTTCTTCTCCCCCACTCTCCTACCCATTCACTCGAAGCATGTTTAGATAGATTTTGTGCTGTGAGCTAATTTGTCATGGACATTTATTCCTTGGCCGTTAACCGTATTCCCATTCCCTGCCCCTTCCTGACTGCCCTCAGCCTAACTGGTCCATATGTGTGTGCCTTGGCAATTTCTCTTCAACAATAATCCCTATCTTTTGTTGGAGTAGTTCTTCCATAACCCTCTACAATATTCTTTCTTGGTTTTAAAATTTCTTTTTTTTTTTTTTTTTGGAGCTTTTGNTGTTTTAAAATTTTTTTTTTTTTTTTGGAGCTTTTGGAATTCTTTCTTCTTTAATTTTCTTTATTTTTTGGCAACAAAGTGATAGAATATAAAACTCCCCTTAGTGTGGCTTTGAAGTTTTTTTCCTTCTGTTTCTTCTGCAGAAGGAGTACAGGAAGGATCTGGAGGAAGGAGTCAAAGGGAAAGGACTGACAGCCTTAGAGGAGACTCCAGACATGTTAAGAGCCAAGAATGCAACTCAAATCCTGAATGAGGTATGGAAGAGCTATTTGGAAAACACCTGCGTGGATGGGACAGCCCCAACTGCCATGGGCAGGGACACGTCCCACTGTCCCAGGCTGCTCCAAGCCTGTCCAGCCTGGCCTTGGACACTTCCAGGGATCCAGGGGCAGCCACAGCTTCTCTGGGCACCCTGTGCCAGGGCCTCCCCACCCTCACAGCCAGGAATTCCTTCCCAATATCCCATCTCGCACTGCCCTTCCACTGGAGTGAACTTTGTCATTCCCTAGAGAAAAAAAAGAATGTGGATGAGTGACTAAGGATCAAAATGGACTTTTAAGTGAACTCCTTTCTGGCTTCACAATCACTGTCAGGAATTCAGATGGGAAGCAGGAGCTGGGATGAACAGTCACATTAGCCAAGGGACTCATTTAGTTAATTGGTCTCTTGACTGATTTAATCAAGAGACTAAACCAAGATTTAAGTCATGAAGTACACGATGAAATTACATAATTTGTGTGCTTAATGATGAGTTGATATTGGTAGTATTCCTGGTTGGGGATGGGCGCTAGTCCTGGTTTGTGAGGAGCAGTACTCCTGGGTGGGGATGGGCGCTAGTCCTGGTTTGTGAGGAGCAGTACTCCTGGGTGGGGATGGGCGCTAGTCCTGGTTTGTGAGGAGCAGTACTCCTGGGTGGGGATGGGCGCTAGTCCTGGTTTGTGAGGAGCAGTACTCCTGGGTGGGGATGGGCGCTAGTCCTGGTTTGTGAGGAGCAGTACTCCTGGGTGGGGATGGGCGCTAGTCCTGGTTTGTGAGGAGCAGTACTCCTGGGTGGGGATGGGCGCTAGTCCTGGTTTGTGAGGAGCAGTACTCCTGGGTGGGGATGGGCGCTAGTCCTGGTTTGTGAGGAGCAGTACTCCTGGGTGGGGATGGGCGCTAGTCCTGGTTTGTGAGGAGCAGTACTCCTGGGTGGGGATGGGCGCTAGTCCTGGTTTGTGAGGAGCAGTACTCCTGGGTGGGGATGGGCGCTAGTCCTGGTTTGTGAGGAGCAGTACTCCTGGGTGGGGATGGGCGCTAGTCCTGGTTTGTGAGGAGCAGTACTCCTGGGTGGGGATGGGCGCTATTCCTGGTTTGTGGTGTGGCTGTGGTGTTGTGAGGTGGTTCGAGGTGTTGTGTCCCACTGCCAAGATCTGCTCACTGTGTTCCTCTGCAGAAAGAGTACAAGAAAGCCTTGGAGCTGGAGATCCGAGGGAAGGGCCTGACGGAGCTGGCTCTGGAGACGCCGGATTTCCTGAGAGCCAGGAACGCCACCGACATCGCCAGCCAGGTCAGTGGGAACCCCTGCCTCGCCTGAGCTCTTTTGAAAGGAAAACTCAGGTTTTTGTGACTGAAGCCAGTGCCAGTTGCTGTGCAGAGATGACTGAGGCGCCTAAACGTGAGCTTTGCCCGACAGATCAAATACAAACAATTGGCAGAAATGGAGAAAGCCAACTACACCAGTGTTGTTGATACTCCCGAGATTATTCATGCCCAGCAGGTCAAGAACCTTTCCAGCCAGGTATCTTGAGTGAAGCAATTAATCCTGTTGATGTGGGAACTCCAGGAAATACTAATTTGGGCACCCAAATAACCACCTCTCACAACAGATACACCAGGAACCGAATCTCTCCAGAGCTCTGAAATCCTACAGCAATAATCAAATTAATTTTACTACTGTATAAAATGACACAATAATTTCTCTTGCTTTGCAGTACCAAAGCTAATTCTTTTCTAAGCAGATTCACCTTAATTTCCCACTCCTTAATAACCTGCTGTTTAAAATAAATCTTGCACAGAGGCATAATCTCAGTTTTTATCAGACAGAGAAGAACTCACATCTCCACAGAGACAGGCATTACACACCAATAAATAACTCCATCTTGTTTATTGCTGTTTCTGTATTTTCTTTTTTAATCTATTTGGGGTTTTGCATCAGAAAAAATACAAGGAAGATGCAGAAAAGAGCATGCCCTACTATGTGCCTGTGGCAGACACGCCAGAAATGCAGAGGGTCAAAGAGAATCAAAAGAACTTTAGCACAGTAAGTACATAAATAAAAAAATATATAATTTTTGACTCATCTTCAAAGAAAACTCTGAATAAACTTTCACAGCATAAAGTCAACATTTGGCATTTTCCTTGAACTTTTTCCCAGCTTCAGTACCAGTCGGACCTACAGAGCAGTAAAGGAAAAGTCACAGTGGTCCAGGACACCCCAGAAATGCTGAGGGTGAAGGAGAACCAGAAGAACTTCAGCTCGGTATGGTCACCTCTGCCTTCAATTCCCAGCCCAAAAATAGAGTTTAACATGTTTAATAAAATGGTAATTCTTGGTGCTTCCCCTCCAGCTACAGTCGCTTTAACTGGGCTTTATGAAGTGTTTTCACCTCCTGTTTTTGTGGAGTGATTGCCCTCTTTGACATGCACAGCTGTGAAAGAGTTAAACGATCCCTCCTCTCATTAAATTAATTAGCATCCATTTTCCATTGTCCTGTCCCTCCTTGTGTTGCCCTCCTGCCCTGTCTGCCTGAGTTGTTCCCAGTTCCTGTTGCCAGAAGTGCCCCCAGGCTGCTGTGGTGCTTTGCCTCCAGCACCATCAGCAAGGTACAAAGAGGAAAACATTTGTATAAAACAGATTAGACCAAAGAATGGTCTTCAATCCTAAAATTAGCCACAGATGTTTTGATTATAGAATCCTGGAATGGTTGGAAGGGTCCTTAAAACTCATTTTCTTTTACCCTGTTGTGGGCAGGGACACCTTCCACTAGCCCAGGAATATTCTACTGAAATATATTTGATAATTTGATTTGTTATATAAATGATACTCTATTTAAAATGCATTAAATATAAATGATCAGCCCTTTTTTTTCCACAAGTGGTGCTCACTTTGGGCACCCTCAGAGAGGCCATGGGCAGTGGCCAGAGCTGACCCCCTGGGCTGGCTTTCAGCTGCACTGCTGTGTCCAAATTCACTGTTGAGGAGCAAGAATGTTGTGGTTTTGGATGCTTAACCTTGTTGTCTTCATTCTAAACATTAAGATTTTGTATAAAGAAGACATTGGAACTGGAACTACAATTGAAAAGACCCCAGAGATGCAGAGAGTTAAACGAACCCAGGATAATATCAGCTCGGTACAGAAGAATTGGTTTTTAATATTCTACCACTGCTAATTCAACTTGAAATAATATTTTTTTATATTTTTTTTTCTTTACATCTTGCTAACAGTGGTTTGGCAATAACCCACCCAGTTCAGGGTGACTTTCTAAAACTTTTTGCCTCTCCTTGTTACTTTATCAGTAACCTTTCTAATGATTAACATTCCATTTCTTACTTACACCCCATTTCTAAACCATGAAAGCTCTTGCCATCATTTTGATCTCATCCCAGGTAGGGTTTGGACAGAATAAAAGAACCATTTAGCTTGGAAGGGACGTGTTGAAATCATCTGCTCCAACCCTGTTGCTCAGCTGGAGCAGGTTGCTTTGGATGAGTTGAGTATCCCACAGGATGAAGATTCCACAACTTGTTCCAGAGTGTGACCACTTCCCAGGAAAAAGTGTTTTACTGTGGTCGGACTGAATTTTCTGCTGATGGTTTTTTGTTTTGTCTTGTCCTGGCAAGCTTTGATTTTATATGCAAGGTCACAGCCCTCTAAAATTGGAATCATTGTACCTATTGCTTCTCTTTCAAAGCTCCTAAACCCATTCCATGCTTTTTTGGACTGCTGATGTCACTCAGTGTCAGCCACTAACACTGCAGCCAGTTTGTTGATGCAGAAAATGTTAAATATGTTCTTGTAAAAGGCTTTTTTTGTTGTTATCTACAGCAGAAATCAAACAGCACCGTCACTGCTCAAATGCTGTGATGACTCTCACCTCTGTTGAACAGGATGGGTTTTTACACATCCCAAATTCTCCTTTCATTGGTAGAAGGACCAGATAGTATCAGTTCTAAAGGAATCTACACCTGGCTTTATAAAACCCTCTGATGCCACTCAGTGACTCAACAGCTGAAGTTGCCTCGTAACAGATTTCTTGGGAAGGTGATGGGAAGGTGTCCAAGTCCATGAGATCCTTTAAATTTTCACTCTCCACGAGATCAGGATAAAGCTCTTTATGTACCCACGGAATGCTGCCATGTAAATCCTTGTCCTGTTTGCTAATCCTGTGCCTTTGCAGGTGAAGTACAAGGAGAGCATTGGGAAGGGAACTCCCATTCCCGACCTGCCGGAGGTGAAGCGAGTCAAGGAGACCCAGAAGCACATCAGCTCGGTAATGTCCGTGTTCCCTGCACCCCCCAGAGCACAGCTCCAGCCTTTGGTTGTTGGGAAGGGCTCCCAAATCCCTGTGTGCAGCAGCAGGAAGTTTAAATACCTGGATTTTGCAGTCATTATCCCAGTTCGTCGCTTCCTGCATTAATTGTGTGATGTTTTCTAAACACGGAGCTAGAAACAAGAATTACCCAGGTCATGAGTTACAGCTTGTCTGGGGAAAGAAAGGGTCAGGTAGGCAGAACTTTGGGGGAAAAAAACCAACTGGAGCCTTTTTGTAAGACAATTCCAAGTGTAGATTTAGCCACCACAACCATGTGCTTCACTGCTCACTTTTGCACAGCTGAGTTGGGTTTTTCAAATCAATCTGCTTTTTTTTTTTAACCTTTTCCATAAGTTCTTTTCCCTTGCTGTGATTGCTTTATTTTTGTATTTGTTTCAATGATAGCAAGCAGTGAATGTCTTTTGTTGTTAGTTTGTTTTGGTACAAATATTTTACTACTTGCAAGAAGAGCTGGGAATGCACTTGTTGTGTATTCCCACATGGTTGGGGTTATTCCATAAGCACCTCCTTTCATGAAAAATACAATTTCTTAAAATCAAATAATAACAGGTTAAATTAAACCTAATAACACGTGTGATAGTCAGTTGCTTTTCTTCCTGGGGATTTAAACCAAAGTAAAGCAGTGGTGCAAACAAACAGGACAGAGATCAAAATGAACAAAGCCCACAATTGTGTATTAAACATAATAAAAAGGTTAAGGTGTTTATTAATGCCATGAAAGAACTGTTGACTGCCTGAAAAGTAATTCTGTTATATTTGCTAAACTAAAATGGAAAGCCAAACGTCCCTCCCAGGGCTGGAGGACAGAATATTTAAAGCTGTGTCCTAGAAATGAAGCGAAGACACTGAAGGCAAATTCCTTTGAGCTGGTGCTTGTAAAGATACTGAGTAATAGGAATTTCGGTACAATCCCAGGTTGTCATCCCTGTGAGGCAGGTCAGGGATGTCTCCCAGCGTGGTCTCATCCCACTGGTGCTTGTGTCCCACAGGTGTTGTACAAGGAGGAGCTGGGCACAGGCACCCCCACCCCTGTGACTCCAGAAATGGAGCGGGTCAAACGCAACCAGGAGCAGATTAGCTCGGTATTTACACCCTGCAGGAGTTATAACAACTGGAGTCACCCTCTTGTTATAATCCTGTGCTTGTGATGTCCTAACCTTTGTTCTTCCTCAGGGGTTTAGTCCTGGCTTTGCCCTGGCAGGGTTTTTAACTCATTGATCTTCCACGTGTTTGTGCTTTTGGGGGATTTACACCTTGACGTGCTTTTCTTCTAAGAACAAAACTGCCTGAAAAGTAGAATTAATGCTATTATTTCCTGAGCTAAGATGGGAAGCAAACCATCCCTTTGAAGTTGTGGTGTTTCTCCCCATGTTTGTTTTATCTGGAGCCTTTATCTCCTCTCTGCAGTCCCTGTGCACAGAATAATCCACCATCACCTCTTCCCTAACTTTGCCTCTGGCACAAGCGTGCGATGAATCCCAAAGTGATCCTAACACTAAACATAACCCAGGGAACAGTCGGATTGGATGGGCTGGCCTGTGCTGAGGGGGTGTTTTTGTGGACATGCTGTTGTCCCTCACAGGTGTTGTACAAGGAGGGTTTAGGGGCCGGCACCGCGACCCCGGTGACGCCGGAGATGGAGCGAGTCCGACGGAACCAGGAGAACATTAGCTCGGTACTGGGGGTGCAGCACCCTCCCCTTCCAGTCCCAGCCCCTTTAACCCCTCCACATTACAGCCCTTTCAATCCTTGCTTGAGCCATGACCAACCCTTCCTTAATGAAATCACGGAACCCCTGCCAGGACCCGAGGTTTTCAGTTTTCATTTAACTCGTGCGGTTGTTCCAGCTGGGAATTTTAACCTCACTAATTAAACACCCGAGCAGTGCCGCCTTTTGCTTCCCAAGGAAATATTAATAGTGGGAGTGGTGTCACTCTGCTCCTCAGGAACAGAGTCCACCCTTCCAACACCTCCAGCCTCACCTCTGCCCGTGGAAAATGGACTTTGAACCCTTCCTGAGTCACGGGATCAGGGAATGGTTTGGGTTGGAACAAAGCAGGGTGAGGTCTCTGCCTGTTCCTGCTGTGTTGGGGCTCTCCTGTATCCCCAGGTCTTTGTGAGGAACCCAGGTGGCATTCCCAGGCCACGGCAGTGTGAGAACATCAGGAACATTCAGTGTAGATGGGAAACTGCTGTAGGAGTGAATTCCCATCCGGATTGTTCCTACTCCTGACACATGCACTCAACTGAGCGCCATCACATCACCATGTTCTGCATTTCTGGTTTAATCAGAGCAGTTCGTGACGTGTTTGGACTCACTCTGCCCCAACCCCACACGAAATTCAGTCCTGGCAGAGATCAGTGGGAGACAGAGGCTCTTCACTGGCCTGGGGTCACTGCAGCTCCCTCAGCCTGCCTGGAATTCTCAGAGGCAAAGCTGCTCAGGCCACATCTGCAGTTGGAGTAGGGAAAGCCCTTTCCAAGGGTTTTCAGGTGGCTTGGAACATTCCAGCAGCTCTGAGAGGTGACAGCAAAGCTCAGAATAACATGAACTGGTTCTTTTCATTGAGGGTTTTAAACAAAGCTGGCAAAACTCTATTTTTCATACTTGCAATTTCCCTATTTTCAATTATTTCTCTTCTCTCTCTCCTCCCTGTCCTCCTCCTTCCTTCCCTTCCCTTGTATTTGATTTTCCCCTGCTCCCTGCTGCCCACAGGTGTTGTACAAGGAGGGGCTGGGGGTTGGCACCCCAGTTCCTGTCACTCCTGAGATGGAGAGGGTCAAACGCAACCAGGAGAACTTTAGCTCGGTATCTGTTCACCATTTCAGAAAAAAATACTTCCCTGTAACTATTTAACACCTGTAAACTTTTAATGCTCTCAGATTAACTTATAAAAACATCCCCTTTCTGCTATTAAATTCTCAGGCACTATATTTTATGTACTTATTTTTTAAAAGATTTTTTTAATAATCATAACACTTGATGCTTCATGTCTGTTATTTTTTTTCCCTGAAGTTTAAGGTATTTTGCATTTTGAAAACCAGTTTTTTTTATAAATTGCTGAATTCCCTTCCTTTAATACTTTGTTATTGTGCTGGAGCCTACCTAAGCAGTTGGATGCACATTCCCAGCTGTCCCTTCCTCTGAACTGATCACCATTGTTAACTGATTTATACTTTCTCTTTTTTCCCTGCTTTCTAATATATTTAGTGGGCATAAAATTCCATGAATTGCCTCCATCAAATGCAGCTTTTTCTTGCCTCTTTTTGACTCCCCTGTTGCCCCACAGGTGTTGTACAAGGAGGAGCTGGGGACAGGAACCCCCACCCCTGTCACTCCTGAGATTGAGAGGGTCAAACGCAATCAAGAACACTTTAGCTCGGTATTTTTGAACTTGAAAAGCAAAAAAAAAATCCCCTTTAATCTATTTTAAAATAATCTTAACACCAAAAAATCTACTGTTGTGTTTCCCTATAATTGATTTACACAAGAACATCCTGTTCCTTGTGTTTTGCCATTTTTTCCTCCGTAATTACTGACTTTGTTTTGATTAGATCCACCTCACTAATGATTTTAGATTCCTTGTTCTCGTCTTTTTCTTTTTCTTAATATTTTTTATTATCTGCTTTTCCTTTAATTAATCACCTCAATCCTTGGATATTGGTTTTTTTCCCCTGGTTTTACCCAATATAAAAACTAAATTATTTATTGCCTGGCCCGAATCCGTGGCTGTGCCCTCAGCTCTGATCCCTGTCCCTGAGCCTGCTGTGATGGGTGTGGGATGGGGAAATCGATTGGAATGGATGCCTGGATTCCTCTTCATTGGATGTGGTGCCTTTTCCTTTAGGAAGTGTTGCAGGGAGACAGGGAAGTGCTCTGGAGGTGTTGGTAGCAAAGCTGCAGGGGAAAGAAAAGCAGAAAGGTTGGAATGTGGTGAGGGAAGTGCCGTGGAAAACAGGAGAGCACTAGAAATTATACACACATGTATATATATATATTAATATATATATTATTTCTTCCCGATATCCCACCTAAATCAATCTCCTTCAGCTTCAGTCATATCAGAGTTTTCAACCAGTTTTTTATTTCTAGGGATTTTGTAATCCAGGAGGTGTCAGAAAAGCCTCTCTCATGGTCTGAGTGCTTTTGGTGTTGGTTTGATTCTGGTTTTTCCCCTGTTGCCCCACAGGTGTTGNATTCCATGAATTGCCTCCATCAAATGCAGCTTTTTCTTGCCTCTTTTTGACTCCCCTGTTGCCCCACAGGTGTTGTACAAGGAGGAGCTGGGGACAGGAACCCCCACCCCTGTCACTCCTGAGATTGAGAGGGTCAAACGCAATCAAGAACACTTTAGCTCGGTATTTTTGAACTTGAAAAGCAAAAAAAAAATCCCCTTTAATCTATTTTAAAATAATCTTAACACCAAAAAATCTACTGTTGTGTTTCCCTATAATTGATTTACACAAGAACATCCTGTTCCTTGTGTTTTGCCATTTTTTCCTCCGTAATTACTGACTTTGTTTTGATTAGATCCACCTCACTAATGATTTTAGATTCCTTGTTCTCGTCTTTTTCTTTTTCTTAATATTTTTTATTATCTGCTTTTCCTTTAATTAATCACCTCAATCCTTGGATATTGGTTTTTTTCCCCTGGTTTTACCCAATATAAAAACTAAATTATTTATTGCCTGGCCCGAATCCGTGGCTGTGCCCTCAGCTCTGATCCCTGTCCCTGAGCCTGCTGTGATGGGTGTGGGATGGGGAAATCGATTGGAATGGATGCCTGGATTCCTCTTCATTGGATGTGGTGCCTTTTCCTTTAGGAAGTGTTGCAGGGAGACAGGGAAGTGCTCTGGAGGTGTTGGTAGCAAAGCTGCAGGGGAAAGAAAAGCAGAAAGGTTGGAATGTGGTGAGGGAAGTGCCGTGGAAAACAGGAGAGCACTAGAAATTATACACACATGTATATATATATATTAATATATATATTATTTCTTCCCGATATCCCACCTAAATCAATCTCCTTCAGCTTCAGTCATATCAGAGTTTTCAACCAGTTTTTTATTTCTAGGGATTTTGTAATCCAGGAGGTGTCAGAAAAGCCTCTCTCATGGTCTGAGTGCTTTTGGTGTTGGTTTGATTCTGGTTTTTCCCCTGTTGCCCCACAGGTGTTGTACAAGGAGGAGCTGGGGACAGGAACCCCCACCCCTGTCACTCCTGAGATCGAGAGGGTCAAACGCAATCAAGAACACTTTAGCTCGGTATTTTTGAACTCGAAAAGCAAAAAAAAAAAAAAAAAAAAAACCCTTTTAATCGATTCTGAAATACTTTTTAACACCCAAAACAATATTCTTGGTTCCTTGTAATCAACTTACCCAAAAAATAGTATCCTGGTCCCTCTCAGATGCATTTTTTTTTCCTTCGTAATTATTACTTACATCATTGTTCCCTTTTTTTAATGACATCATTTTAGTAATTGAATTCCACCTTTTTGAGTGTGACTACCTTATTTTTGTTTAACTCTTAAAAACCCACCTTGTTCTCCTTGTTTTGTCCCAGCAATCCTTTTTTTTTTTTAACCCTTAAACCCCCACCCTGTTTTCTTTATGCAGTCCCGGCGATCCCGAAGTTTTGCCCTGTGGAGTGAGTTTTTCCCTGATTTGACTCACTGAATACTCCAGAACTAAACCTTGGCTCGGCGTGGCAGTGCTGGGGTGGCGGCAGGGGGACCTGCTGGGCTGGGAAAGGAGCCACAACTGCTTCATTTCGTCATTTTTTGGTGCTTTCACAGATTTTGCTGCACAGTTCTGTGTCCGGGTCCCGCTCCAGCCCCACCGCAGTGCCCGCGCCCACGGCGTGCTTTGGAGCGGGATTTCTTTCCCTCCTCTCTTTCATTCCCAGCTTTTCCTGGGAGCCGCTCCGTGTCCCGCCGGTTCGCCCGCTCCCTTCCCTGACCCCGCCCCGTTATCCCGCAGGTTTTGTACCGGGAGGAGCCGGGCACGGGCATCCCAATCCCTGTCACTCCCGAGGTGGAGCGAGTGAAACGCAACCAGGAGCACATCAGCTCGGTACCGTGCGCAGGGCACCTGCTGCCCTGAACTCAAACGCGTCTTCTTAATCCTGATTAAACAGCGATTCCTCTCCTTATTCCACGTAATCCACTGCAAAACACATCCTCTGCTCCTCACTGTGCTGTTCTCCAGCGTTACTGACCTCCCACTTCTCCACTGATGGAATTCTTTACAAATTACGTTTTCCTAAATATTTTTAACCGTTTTGCTCCCTGTCCCAACTTTCTTTCTCCTTTATATGTGGTTTTTTTAAAAATATATATATACACTTCTCTGCTCTGTTTTTACCACGGAAGAGGGAGGGTCTGACTTTCCAGGAGGCTGCGGGGCAGGGGGGTCGGGTCTGAAAGCTTCTCTTCCCCAGGAAGCGATGGACCCGGTGGTTTTTGAGGTGGTGATGGGTTTGGATGCTTCTTGTTGTGCAGGTGTTATACAGAGAGAGCGTGGGGACGGGGACCCCCACTCCTGTCACCCCCGAGATGCAGCGGGCCAAGCGCAACCAGGAGATTTGTAGCTCGGTACTTTGCCAAGAGAAAAAACTTCCTTTAACCCTTTAAACCCCCGTTGTAACAGTCTGGATTTGCTCCAAAGTAACGCTGGCCCTGCTCTAAGGCGGCTCAGAGCAGGGCTCACTTCTACTCGTGGCTTTCTCAGGTTGAAATGTTAACTTGGTACACTTGATGTTGGTTTTTAAGAGTGATTTTAATGTCCTGTTCTAATCCTAAACCCACTTAAGCTCCTCTCCTTTTCTCTGCAGTGCTGACATTTATTTTAGAGCCGTTCATTTTCACATTCTTGACATGCTCAGCCCCTCCTGTGGTATTTTGTGCTCTTTGATGCACTACTGACACCATTTATCACCACTACTTAAAGCCACTCTGCCAAACTACTTCTCTACTAAAACAGTGCCCAGGACCTGCTTTAAAAATACCTGGGAAACTAAATCCAAGGGAAAAAAAAAATGCGCAGGGAGAGCTGTTTATTGACTGCTGCTTTCTCTGGCTCCTTTCTCTCGTCCCACAGGTGTTGTATAAGGAAAACATAGGGAAAGCCACCCCCACCCCCGTCACTCCCGAGATGGAGAGAGTCAAACGCAATCAAGAGATCATTAGCTCGGTACTTCCACCAGGAAAACCGTTCCTAAAAGTCGAGTGAAGTGTTTAACCTGACTGTAGCACTCAGCAATCCGTGCTTATTAACTCGGACACGACCCTGCCCCGAGGCTGCTCCCGCACAAACTGCACCAGCTTCTCCGCGACGCTGCCTGGGGCAGGCTTTTATAGGAAAAAAAATCCCTTTTGGGATGGATATTGTTCTTCTGATTTCGTTTTCTTAACCCTTTCTTACTCCAAGTGTGCTTTCACGCACTTGATTCCACACGGGGCCCATTCCTGCATCCCAAATTAATGGCAAAGCTCCAATATCTCCTTCTGTGCCCCGGCTCTAACTCGCAGTGTAACGACTCCAAAGCTACTTTGTATGTTCTGCTTTGTTTTCCTTTTGTTTTTTTTTTTCTTCCTTTTTAATCACATTTGGATACTCCCTTGTATCCTGTAGGTTTTGTACAAGGAAAATGTGGGGAAGGTGACCCCGACCCCCATCACTCCCGAGATGGAGAGAGTCAAACGCAATCAAGAGATCATTAGCTCGGTACTTCCCCCAGATTTGTGTCTTCCTTCGTGCTTCCACTTAATAACTTAACAGCCTAACCCCCACTCAAAGCTGGTCTTAAATTAAACATAGATGGATTTCTTTCTGCACATTAATTGCTCCTTCTAAACTCAAATTACTTCACTGTTAACGGTGTGATCCAGAATTTTAGGTCTTTTGTACAATTTGGTTTGTGTTTTTGTGGGTTCTATCCAGACAATCTCGAGAGCTCGGCTCCCTGGGTGGAGATCAGGGAATGTTTGGAGTAAGGGACAGAAAGTTCATCTCATTCCCCCACTTTCCACCAGCCCAGGTTGTTGGGGGATATTCAGGTTTCTCTCTGTTTAGTGTTTCAACTTCCATTGGATCTGACTTTGGGGAAAAACACCCATCCCTGGCATCTTTATTTGGGGCAGTGTGGCAACAAAACTTCCCCCTCCCTCCCAAAAAAGGTCAGGAATTGCTTCAAATACAGATTAAAAAGCAGATAAAGCATTTCCTGAACAGTTTTGTAGGGCCAGAGGCCTCCCTGAGCCTCTGGAGCCACTGGCATCCCTGCACCTGGATAGAGCCCGGCTCCCTTAACCACAAATCCCAGCTTTTCCCTCCACTCTGTGTCCCTGACCCCTTCCGGCAGCACTAAATGTTTGACTTCTCTGAGATTTGATAACAAAAAGTAACAGTCTGTGTTCAAAGCCGTGCGATTTGGGGTTTTTAAGCCCCCGGGTGCCTGTTGTGTGTCCCACAGGTGTTGTACAAAGAGAACGTGGGGCAGGCGACCCCCACCCCGGTCACTCCCGAGATGGAGAGAGTCAAACGCAACCAGGAACAGATTAGCTCGGTATTTCCCCCGGGAAAACACTTCCCAAACATCCCCAGGGCGCGCTTAACGTGAGAGGATGTGGTAGAGCACTTCTGAATGACCTCACTCTGCCTGGTTTTATTTAACCCCCTAATTTCTCCCCTTTAGAAAGTCATCTCTTAAAAGATTTTTTGGTCATTTAACTTCATACTATTTTTCCTGACTTTTCTCTCCCTTTCCTAACGGATGGTGTTGACTCTAAACCCAGTAACATCCCAGTTTTCCAGTTCTGCACTGGTGACTGAGCCCCTCTGTGCTCTGTAGGTTGCATACAGGGAAGGTTTAGGGAAGGCCACTCCCAGCCCGGTCACTCCGGAGATGGAAAGAGTCAAGCGGAACCAGGAACAAATCAGCTCGGTACTGAAAGAACAGCCAAGCACCTTGTGCCAAAAATAACCATCCTGAGCCAAACTCCATCTAATTCAGCCTTATCTTCCCAGTTTTCCTTCTTTTGGCCTATTCTCCCTTTGATTTTTTTTTCTTACCTTTTGCAAATAACTTTTCAGCCGCTTTGTTTCCCGGGATCTTCTGTACCCTGCAGGGCTGGGTGTGCTTGGGCAATAACCCCACTCCCAGGAAGAGCTGGAATTGCTGCAGTCCGAGCTGTGTCCGTGTGTTTGTGCCCTGCAGGTTCTGTACAAGGAGCACATGGCCAAGGGAACTCCGACCCCTCTGACTCCGGAGATGGAGAGGGCCAAACGCAACCAGGAGAACATCAGCTCGGTGGGTCCTGCTCAGGGAAAATGCAATAAAATAACATCTCATCCCTGACTCGGTGGGTCCTGCTCAGGGAAAATGCAATAAAATAACATCTCATCCCTGACTCGGTGGGTCCTGCTCAGGGAAAATGCAATAAAATAACATCTCATCCTTGAAATCCTTACTCAGATGGGAGATGTTTTGATGGAACCACGTGGAACTCTTTAATGCTTTCTCTTGGCTTTACTCTGTGATGTCTAAAATGAGGGTTCTTCAGTAACAGTCTGGTATTAAAACCTGGCCCTGCCCTGCTCCAGGCCCTTCTTTGCTAACCTGGTGCTCCAGAGGTTAAATCCTGTCCCTCTCCTCACCTCCCCAGGTCCTGTACTCCGACAGTTTCCGGAAGCAAGTCCAAGGAAAAGCCGCCTATGTCCTGGACACCCCGGAGATGCGGCGCGTGCGGGAGACCCAGAGACACATCTCCACTGTAAGAGCACTCCCAGATGGGTCCTTACTGGGGGAGGGAATGAAATGTAAAAATAATCCAGGCTGGCAGCTCAGTGTGCTCCTCTAGCAGGTTTGGTTGTCCAAGTCTTTAATGCTAAAGCAAGTTTGGGACGAGGCTCTCAGGGTTCCTTGGGAAAGCCGAAGTTCAGGACCCCTCCCTGCTGGCACTGCCCCCGCGGGAGGCAGGAATCTCAGTGTCCCGTCGGAACTGCAGGTGAAGTACCACGAGGACTTTGAGAAGAGCAAAGGGAGTTTCACCCCCGTGGTCACCGACCCCATCACGGAGCGGGTGAAGAAGAACATGCAGGACTTCAGTGACATCAGCTACAGGGGCATCCAGAGGAGGGTGGTGGAGATGGAGCGGAAGCGCGTGGACCAGGACCAGGAGAACCTCACAGGTCAGGTTTTGGAAAGACCCAGGTACAGAATTTACACAGGCAAAGCTGGATGAGGGGTTTAACTTAAGCTCAGCCCCATCAATTCAGAAATTCATCATTATCTGGAGATGGTTTCAGCAAAGTCCTTTTTGAAAATATTCTCTTACAGCAGCTGTAAATCACCTGTGACCTGCCTGTCCCAACTTTGTGATGTCACACTAAGTTTGTTTCTTTCTTCTATTTTTAGCTTCATCTCTCTGCTTCTTAGACAAATACCTTGATGTAGATTAATTGCAAAAAAGCCTAATCTGTGCTCCAGAATTGAGAAATACTTATTTATACAATAAGTAAGATATGCTTTGTAAAGGATCCCAGACTGGTTTGGATTGGAGGGATGTTAAAGCCCATCCCCTTCCATGGGCAGGGACACCTCCCACTATCCCAGGCTGCTCCAAGCCCCATCCAACCTGGCCTTGGAGGCTCCCAGGGAGGGGGAGGACACAGCTCCTGGTCCAGGACACAGCTGTGCTGCTCAGGCTGTCCCGGAGCTGCCCCAGCTCCAGCTGTTCCTCAGGAAGGGCCGCTTCTCCCGCAGGGCTCCGGGTGTGGAGAACCAACCCCGGCTCCGTCTTCGACTACGACCCCGCCGAGGACAACATCCAGTCCCGGAGCCTGCACATGATCTCAGGTGTGTCCCACGGGCTCCCTCTGGGAAGTGGGATTGGAACTCCTGCACTGGGGGTCTGGCTGCCAGACAGAGCTCAGAGTTCACAGGTGACACAGGGGACAGAGGAGAAACTGGCCGTAGATGCTCCTCACCACTGGAACTTATTTTCAAAAAATAATTATTCCTCTTCCTCTGATAAAATGACCCAGCACAGGCGGGAGGAGGAGGATTGTTTCTGTGAGCCACAGCTGCCATGATGCAACACGTGCTTCCTCTGGAAATCACTAAACACACTCTTCTCAGTGACCTTATTTTTAAATTGCTTTCCTGAAAAATTGTTTGAGAAGGAAAAATACCTGAATGGCAGAAAACAGGCTCGGGGAAGGCTCAGAGCTGGGTCAGATAAGGAAAAACAGAATTAACAAGGTGGGAAAAGACCTTCAAGATCATAGAGTCCAACCTGTGTCACTTTGTCAACCAGACCACGGCACTGCATGCCAGGTCCTGTTTTTGATAAAAAAGCACGGGATAATTTGAATAAAAATTTTGGAAGTAGCTAGGACTAAGGGGAAGGAGGCTGGAGAAAGGATAAAAATGGTGTGAATATTGAAGAGTGGAAATTCAGCGTGGTGTCCATGGAGCGCTTAAAAAGCACTGGGACATCCCGCTAGGGAGCCATACAACTACACTGTGACTATGGAAAAACAAGTGTGAATTGAGGTGTGGACCAGGGCCGGGGAGTGCCAGGCCCAGCTGCAGGGGGTGACCGTGCCCTGCTGTCCCTGCTGTCCCTGCAGTGCAGGCGCAGCGCCGCAGCCGGGAGCATTCCCGCTCCGCCAGCGCCCTGAGCATCAGCGGCGGCGCCGACGAGAAATCCGAGCCCTCGGAAGGCACCGAGCCCCGCCTGTCCTACTACAGCAACGGCGGCTTCTTCACCACCACGGCCACAGGTACAGGGCCGGCGCTGGGGACACGGGGACCCCCAGCTGGGCAGGGGATTGGGGTCAGCCGTTCCCAGAGGCAGGAACAGCCAGAGCGCCAAAGCGCCGAGTGGTGCGCGCAGCCCACGGTGCACATCTGCACCTCGGGGGCCGAGGCGCTCCGAGCCAGCCGAGTGGCCCATCCCTGGTCTTTATCCAGAACAGCTCCGTCACCCATTCCTTAATGAGCACCCCGCCCTCTGTCCTGCCTTTGCAGTGGGCTACAAGCAGGTGAAGACCATCGAGCTGCCCCAGCAGCGCTCGTCCTCCGTCGCCACCCAGCAAACCACGGTGTCCTCGGTGCCCTCTCACCCCTCCACTGCCGGTGTAAGTAGAGCTGGGCCCGGGCTAGGACACAGCCCCGGGAGGGAGGGAGGGAGGCTGCCTGCAGGGGCCACGGCCCAGGGGACACGCTAATTCATGGTGTTAATCCAAGACTGGGTCAGTAACATTCCACGGCGGGGTTTGACCGCGTCCCTTTTGTCCCGTGTCCCTGCAGAAAATATTCCGGGCCGTGTCAGTCTTTCACCATGTCCCTTTCTGTCCCCTGTCCCTGCAGAAGCCATTCCAGGCCCTGTCAGGCTTTGACCATGTCCCTTTGTGTCCCTCTGTCCCTGCAGACAACACTCTAGGCCTTGTCAGGGATTCACCATGTCCCCTTTTGTCCATGCAGAAGATACTCCGGGCCCTCTCAGGGGTTCACCATGTCCCTTTGTGTCCCTGCAGAAGCCATTCCAGGCCCTGTCAGGCTTTGACCCTGTCCCTCTGTGTCCCTTTGTGTCCCTGCAGAAGCCATTCCAGGCCCTGTCAGGCTTGGACCCTGTCCCTCTGTGTCCCTTTGTCCCCACAGAAGACATTCCAGGCCATGTCCCTGTGTCCCTGCAGAAGCCATCCCAGGCCCTGTCAGGAGTTCATCATGTTCCTTTGACCCCAGAGAAGCTCCCCGGCCCTGCCAGGCTCTGACCCTGTCCCTTGGACCCCAGAGATGCTCCCCTGGCCCTGTCGGGCTCTGACCCTGTCCCTTTGCCCCCAGAGACGCCCCCCGGCCCTGCCAGGCTCTGACCCTGTCCCTTGGACCCCAGAGATGCTCCCCTGGCCCTGTCGGGCTCTGACCCTGTCCCTTTGCCCCCAGAGACGCCCCCCGGCCCTGCCAGGCTCTGACCCTGTCCCTTGGACCCCAGAGATGCTCCCCTGGCCCTGTCGGGCTCTGACCCTGTCCCTTTGCCCCCAGAGACGCCCCCCGGCCCTGCCAGGCTCTGACCCTGTCCCTTGGACCCCAGAGATGCTCCCCTGGCCCTGTCGGGCTCTGACCCTGTCCCTTTGCCCCCAGAGAAGCTCCCCTGGCCCTGTCGGGCTCTGACCCTGTCCCTTTGACCCCAGAGAAGCCCCCCGGCCCTGCCAGGCTCTGACCCTGTCCGTGTGTCCCTTGTCCCCACAGAAGACGTTCCGGGCCATGTACGACTACACGGCGGCGGACGCGGACGAGGTGTCCTTCAAGGACGGCGACACCATCGTCAACGTGCAGGCCATCGACGAGGGCTGGATGTACGGCACGGTCCAGAGGACCGGCAAGACCGGGATGCTCCCGGCCAACTACGTGGAGGCCGTGTGAGCCCAGCCCTGCCCCCGGGCCTGGCCCTGCCCCCGGGGCTGCAGCACAGCCCCCGGCGCCTTCTGGCCCCGTGAGCCACGAGAGAAAACAACTGCAGAGCAACAGAGCAACATCCACCTCCACTGCGATTTCGGCTTTGGAAAGTTCCTGTAAGGACCCTCCTGGGCACTGCTCAGCCGAAAAACCCCAAGCAGTGTCTGGGATTTGAAACGTTCCATCACACACCCCCTCAGACACTGCACAGCCCAGTTCAGGATCTCCGCTGTTCCACACAGGTACTGAAGTCTGACTCCCACACCTCCCCTCATCCCTTCTCCCACAAAGAGAATTTTTCTGGGCTGTTCTAAACTGTTTGAATCTCTTCACTTTTCCATATAAGCCACATTTAAGCTTTGTCTTTCAAACCAATTTATGTGGGGAGGGAAAAGCAACCCCCCCTCTCCTCCTGCTTGCCGAGCTCTCAGGAATGTGTTTCTTCCTGCAACTGTTCCAGGGGCAAAAGCTGTTATTTCTTGTAAATTAGTGATGAATAAAGGTGATGTTTCTGCAGTACGAGGGGTGCAGTCACTGGCGCTGCAAGAGGGAATGGATCCCACAAACTGTGCTGAGGAAGGACCCAGGATAGGGGATGGAACACCCTTTCCATGGGTCAGGAACGTGGGATGTAAGAGCTGAACACTCCCAAGGAGGCAGGTGTGGAACCAAAATAACATTTCCAGGAAAGCAAGAAAACCCGGAGAGAACTGTTCCTGTTGCAGCTGCAGGCTCTTGGCCCTGTCCCTTTTCTCCATGAGGCACAAACAGCAAATACTCAGCGTTTTGCAGATCCCTCCCCGGCCTTGAGGACCTGCTCCTACCTTACAGCAGCAGTGAGGACCTTCCAAGGTTCCCTCCCAGCCTTGGGAATCCAAATTTCAGGGGAAGCTGAAGAGATAAAAAGCCCAGAAGCACCAAACCACAAGGCCACGAACACGATTGGGAACTATTTGCTCTTTTATTTGCCCATGTGTAAATTCTAAAACCCCCTGCAGCAGTTCCTTCCCGTAAACATCCATTTTGACAGCTACAGTACAATATATACAGATCAGAATTCCAGGGAAAAACCCAGGAATTCTCGCTGAAGGTCTCCCAGAAGCAGCAGTGCACTCCATGCAATTAAAACTCCATAAATTATTAACCAACATCTGCTGTGAGTCTGTACACAATATACAAAGAGCTCTTGTCCAATCCATTCCTTTTCCCATGAAAAAGTCTTTCCAGGCGGAGAACTGCTGCCAACAAAGGACACGGGGCAAAGCTTTGCAGAGTCTTCCCCCACACACATTTCCTTAGAGAGTCGTACAAAAATACATGGAAAAATAGATCCAGTACAAATCCCAGGTTCCTGCTGTAAGGAATTAAGCCCAGCTTACCTCACCTGTGCTGCAAGAGCCCCTCGGGCAGAGTTCCAGCAGCTCCAAAGGAACCAACTGGGACAGGGGGGGAGCAGAGCTGCCAGATCCAGCTCTGACCCCCCAGGAAGAGTTTGCAGCAGTAAGAACACTTTGGATTTGAAAAAATAATTTAATTACTCTGTTGGTTTGGTTTCACAGTCTTTGCTATTGCACAGCTTTGTCAGGTTTTCTTTCCCTGCCTGAAAGAAATATGCATAGCAATCCAATAGAAACACCTGTGCCAGGGAGGAAACAGTCCCACAAATTAGGGGGGAAAAGCCAACAAGGAAAGAACAAGGTAAAAAAACAAAACCAAAACCAAAAACCAGGACAATAAATTCACGTAGGGGTTAAAAAAATAATCTTGTAGAGCACAGAATGCACAGTTTAGGGAGTAATTCACCAGGAAGAAAAACAAGTTTTGGGGGGGACACTGTGGAAACCAAAGTCCTCCTCATGAGCTGGGAGCAGCAGCTACTGGGGGCCCTGGGCGGGTGGGGAGGGCCAGCGGGACTGCAGGTTCTTCAGGATGCAGCTGGCCATGGCAGCAAGCTGCTCCTGCATCTGGAAGAGCTGGCTCCCAGAGTAGCCATGGAGATCCTCGGAGCTGAGCTGAGCAGCCAGAGCGTGGATCCGCCCCAGGAGATCTGCTGGGGGCTGCTCACTCGGGTTTGGGGCAGCTGGGTCCAGCAAATCTGAAAGGAAGTTGGGAGGGAGGGAAAATCTAAGCAGAATTCCAGAGTGTTTTGTACAAAATACCAAATCTTTGAGCAGCCTAGGAAGTATTTATTCCGTGGGATACACTGCCAGCAGAGGCAGCCCTGGGAACTCCACCCTGCCCTTCCTCAGGGTGAGTTCTGTGGTTTGGTAATGACCAGCAAAAAACACTGAGGGCACAAATGCCCAAGTATGTGATCCTGGTCACGCCAGTGTCCTCTGGAATGTGTTATCCCAAGTCCCACATTTAAACTGGACAGCTGGAGGGACACTACTCCTGAGCTTTTTGTTCTGCTCCAAGTCTCTCGTAGGAAGAACCAACATGGGTTCCTCTGCTGGAATCAGGTCGAACTCCAGAAATGCACAGGAGAATCCAAATAAAAATGTAGGCACCCAAATCCCAGCTGAGAGTCCAGGGAATTGTCCTCACCCTCTCCCAAGCCCCTCAGGATGAGGCACCACTTAATGACCTGTGCTCAGCACCCCCAGCAGGCACCAGAGAATTTGGAGACACACCTGGCTGAGATCCAGGACTTCAAGTGCCTGATCTGTTCTCTGCCAGCCTGGTTAGGGAAAAGCAGCATTTTCCCCTCAAAATAGCTACGTTTGAAAAACTACAGGACTACACAAAGCAGCATTTAATGTGCTAATATTGCCTACTAACACTAAAAATAAAAATAAAAGGATGAGGTGTCCCCATCAGGAGAGAATGAGGGCACGAACACCAGAACCCTCCAAATCCAAAGCCAAAAGCCACCACCAGGTACCTGTTGCAAGTTTTTCCTCATCTCCACAAAGAGATTTCTCCTCCACATCATTTACAGACTTTTCAGCATCTTCAAGCACCACCATTTCCTCAAACACTCGAGATTTTACCTGAGCGTTTTTTGGGAGAGAAAACATTTTCAGATTACAAATTTACATGGCGGGACGTATTTTAGTCTCATAATAAATACAATTATCACTCCTCTTAATAATAATTTAACTAAGTCATCTGTACCTTGAATTCCCAGATATTGGCAGGGATTAGGTTTTGAAGTGCTATTTTTAACGAGGGGAAGAACTCCATCATTCCTCCTGCTGGCCATCAGCAGTTAATGGGGCCAATACTGGCTCCCTGGGTGCTAAAATTCCACTTTACCTGTTGCTCGTGGTACCCTTTAAGGGCTCTTTTGACGTTGGAGACTTTGGGGGAGCGGATGGGCAGAGTTTTGATTTCCAGGGCTGTCAGGGAGCTCAGGTCTCCCACGGTCTTGATGTTCTTGGCTCGGATGAGCTGCCCCAGGCCTCGGGCACTGCAGCAGGGCAGGAAAAGGGGTTGTTAGCAGAGAATCATGGAATGTCCTGCACTGGAAAGGACGGCAGGGATCACCCAGCTCCTGACCCCGCACAGACACCCCAGCAATCCCACCCTGTGCATGCCTGGGAGCGTTGTCCGAACGCTCCTGGAGCTCTGGCAGCCTCGGGAATGTGACCATTCCCTGGGGAGCCTGCTCGGTTTGTCAAAATCCCACTTTGCTTTCAATACACAGAGAATTCCAACTGATGTCCCAAATCACCGAGGTAATTCTGCTCTGCCACGTGAAACAGAGAAAGCTCCCTGTCCCTGGATCCAAGCTTTCCAGTCTTTAAAAAAATCCTTGAAGAATTCCAAAATAGTCAAATCTCTCCCTCACCAAACCAACCCCACTCCCTTGAAAAAATTTTGCCTAAAGACGCCTGTAAATTCTCACAAGATGTGGTTTCGTAGGTTCAGTAAGAAATCCGTTTCTCCTGGAATGCCACCTTCAAAAGCACCAAGGCACTCACCAGATGTTTGAGGTGATCTGAGGTAAAATGACATCCACGGGAGCTTTGCAGCCAGCCAGGGCAGGATACACAAATTCCGTAGGGCACGGCCCGGACTCCTTGGCCATTTCTGCCATCTGGGATAGCACAGGGAAAGTATTCAATTAACTGTCACACAACTGAGTACAGGGTAAAAATAGGAGAGAAACAGGAACCAAAGCACTTCTTACTAAACACTTCTTTGAGCTCTTAAATTTAAGGGTACGAGATCCTGGGGACAGAAATCCTTTGGTTGGAGTGGTAATACGCTGGATAGAAAAAGAGGAAAAAAATATCTCTCAGGATGGTAGGAATTCAGTAAATAGCAGGAATTCAGTTAATTGTCAGATTCTAGCTCTGAGATCTCAGGGTGTTTTGTGTTCAGAGTAACAGAATCAGGCTAAAGCAGTTACAGCTTTCTTACACTTAGGATCCTCTGCTCTTACACCTGCGTGTAAGTGACTGCAAACATTCCCTAAAGCCATGCTACCTACGGAAAATACCAGGAACACCTGGATGCACTGGGTAGACACAACAGGACTGACCTTAACCTGCATATTTGACAGGATTTTCAGGCTGCGGGAGGACGGTGAGGAGTGGGATCTGATGACAGGACTCCTCCTGTCTATGTCATCTGCCAGCCCCTCCTGGTAGATCGGGTTGGCAAAAGAGACCCGTCGGATCTGTGGGAGAGACAGGGAGGTTTGGGGGTGGGAACTCGAAGCAGCACAAACCACACTCCAACCTGCTGAAGTCACTGAGCAGACAGGAGTGCTCGGTTCGAAATGAAGCCATGCAGGCTTTTGGATGGCACAGGGAACGTTTCACCCAAGGACAGCCCACGGGGATTCCTCACTGCCCAAGGGATCTCCAGGTGCACTTTGAGCAGGCTGCTCACCACCCAGCCGGTGACCCTGGGGATGCTGATCCTGGATTGGCAGGATCCAGGCAGCAGATCAGACTCCGGTGCTGTTTCAAACAGAAATCCCTCACCAAGCTCCCACAGTCAAATCTCAGTGCTGGCACATTCCAAACCCCAAACCTGTACATCCTCAGCTTCTGCACAGAATTGTTCACAATGAAAACCAGGAATTCAACACGTCTGGAACCCATTACACTGCTACTCATCCCAGCTATGAGCCAAGCACCCCACAATTCCCACGGAATACCTTATTAGCAGGTGACAGGGAGTCATCATCTTGATTTCTTTTCACCCCTCTCTTCAAAATGCTGGTGGAAGGGGAAGCTGAGGGGGACCACGTGCAGCGAGCCTGCAGGCTGGTGGGGCTCTCATTCACCAGCACTGGGCAAGCACCTTCTGCCTTCAGAGGGGAATCCACACTCGGATTTTCCAAGGCCACGTCTTCAGGCACTGGTATTTCAGTTTCCACTGATTCCTCCTTCATTTCTTTCTCTGGAACAGCACAAGTTTCTCCTGCTGTGTTCTCAGCTTCTCCTTTACCCTCCTCATTTCCTTCTAGCTTGTCCATCTCTTTTTCCTCAGGTTTGCTGTCAACACTCAGCTCCTCAGGCTTCTCTTCCAGTTGTTCATTTTGATTTGTTTCTTCTTTTTCTGTGGCTGCTGCTTCTTCCCTTTGGCTCCCCGTGGCCAGGCTGCTCTCACTGGGCTCCCCTGGATCACCCTCAGGCAGAACCTGTTGTGTTTGCTCCTTCTGCTCAGCAGGTTCCTTTATTTCCTCCATGGACTCAGTAGTTTCACCTGCTGAGCACTCGGCATTCCCTGGATTCTCCTCCACCACCACACTACTTCCCTGCAGGTTATCCAGGGATGTTCCCTGGCTTTCCAACTGGAATGTGCTGGGCTCCTTCTGAGGGTGCACTGGAGTGCTCATTGCGCAAGGTGCCAGGGACAAGCTTCCCTCAAAATCGGAGTGACCAGACACGTTTACAGGTGCCTGAACTGGGCTGCTCTGGGGCTCACCCAGCTCAGGAGCCTTCTCCTTTTTTGATTCAGTGGGTGCTACCTGCTGCTTTGGCTTTTTGAAACAGCAATCACAGCTCTTGATTTTTTTCACCCTTTTGCTTCTTTTGTTGTGGCACTCAGGGTTTTGCACAGAGGGGGGCTCAGCACCTGAAGCATTTGCTGCTGGTGCACAGTCCCCCGTGCAGGTTTGCTTCTCCTGCTCTTTGTTTCCCTCTGCTGCTTTCCCATCCTGGTCAGACACACAGGGGCTGCTGAGTGATTCCACTGATGCCACGTTTTGCTCCACACTGGTGTCCTGTGCAGCACCTGGATTCTCAGAGCTGCCAGGCCCCACAGCTTCCCCAGCAGCTGCAGGAATTACCTGGCTTTCCAGACCACACAGTTCAGCTGTCCCTGCAGCTCCTGTGCTGGCTTCAGGCTCACCTTTATTTGTTTCCAGTGGATTCTTATTTTCATTTCCCTGGGGAGACACCTCATGGCTACGGCTTCCCGGCTGTCCATCTTTCACTTTCCCTTCAAGAGAATCACTTTTATTTCTCACTTTGACGTGTTTTTTCTTCTTTGTGCTTTCCTCCTTGGTGTCAGAGCTGTCAGCCTCTGAATTTTCTATGCTGGAGAGCAAACCCTGGGAAGATCTCCTGGTGTGGTACCGCGGCCGCTCCATCACCTTCGGCCCCCCTGTGCTGAGGCTGCTGTCCTGACCTTCCCCCGCAGCCTTTGGGGAATCTTCTGCCCTCCTGCCACCTCTCCCTTCCTCATCAAGGCCTCTGGAAGCAGGAGAGTCCTTGGAGCTCAGATCCTCTGCAGTTCTCTCAGGTTGGCTGCTTTCCTTTGTGTTTTCTGTTGTTTTCCCAGAAATTCCTTTCTGCTTTTGGGATCCATCATCTTTACTCTGCAACACCTTCTTCGGCCCGGGTTTCTCGTCCTCTTTCCTCCTGTCTCTCTTCTGGAGCCCCTCCTCCCTCTCCTGGCTCCCTGAGGAGCTCTCCACCGTCTCTGAGCGGCGCCTCGAGGAACGCCGAAGCACCTTCTGGTGAGGGGACACCTGTGGCACCTGGGTGTCATCCCCCAGGGCCTGCTCACAGGAGGAGGTCGTGTCTGGGGGTGTGTTTTCCTTAGAATCCATGTCTAACTCCTGGGCCTTTTCTAGTTCTGCTATTGTATCCTCAACTTTCTTAATGTCTGCTTCTGTGGAATGGAGGGTTTGGGACTGAGTGAGGAGAACGTGCTCCGCGTCTTCCACTGCAGAACACAGCTCAGTGCTGCTGCCCCTGCTGTCGGAAGCCGGCGGAGGCAGTTCTGCCCTGCTCACCAGCCTGGATTTATTTCCCTGGAGCTCCATCTTACTCTGCCTGCGCGTCACCCTCCGGATCGCCGTGAGCTCTGCTTCAGCCTCGGATTTTGAAGGCGTTTGATTTTCTTCTCCAGGTTTCTCTGCTTTAGCACTGGGCTTGCTGCCATCTGTGTTCTCCCGTGTGCCTGCCCCAGCAGCAGCCACCTCTGGCAGGGTGCACAGGGGGGCCAGGCTGAAGGGCCTCTTCTCTGCAGCCCCGAATTTCTCCAGGGTGATGAAGGACTGCCGCCGGCTGGCAGGCTGGGGGGTGCCAGAGATGATGTCACTGGAAGCTGAGCTGTTGCTGACATTGGAGGTGTTCTCCTGCCCTGCGGAGGGCTCCCTGGAAGCTGCTTCCACAGAGCTGGTGTCTAATCCCTCTCCAGCTGATGCCTCTGCTGGAATCCTCTCGGCTGTCTCGGTTTTTGAGTCCTTCTCGCTGTGCCCAGCTGAGCTCTCCTCTGAGTGACATCCTTCACTCCCTGCATTCTCCTCCTGTCCCAAAAATATCAACAGCAAAGTACTGCACTTGTCCTATGAATACAATATAATATTCAATACAGTTCTGGTCCAATAGAAAATGACACACCCACAACAGCTTTTCTAACCACTCTTCCTTCAAATTCATTATTACCTGTCTATTGGCAGTTATAAAACACGATTTTTTTTTTTAAAGCATTTAATCCCAAAACAAAGAACTCCAAAATGTTTTAGGTTTTGCCAGAGATATCAACAACTTGCTGCTAACCCAGTTCTTATTAAAAGCCTGCTGTATTTTATCAAGTGGCACTACAGTTATCACAGCAGCTGTGCAGTCAATTCCTCTCCAAAAGGCATTTAGGATTTGCAATCTTTACCCAAATAAAATATTGTGACAGCACATGCACAAGAGCGATCAGAAATCCCTCTAGTACCTGCAGCTGTGCAAAAAACCTTCAACACAGGCACACTAAAACGACTCCTATTGAGTATTTTGCAAATCAAAATGCCCAATGATTGGGCTGTTGAGTAAAAATGATATAAAGCAGAACACAACAAAATCACTGCAGTGGTGTTGAATTCTCATCTGGTGATGGAATGGAACACAAGCCACAAAAGATCTCGTGTTATCTCTAACTCTGGTACCTTCGTCACCATTAGACAAGGAGAAATTACCTGAGGCTTGTTTGCAGGATCTTCTTTGGCGTTTTCTATGCAAGGTGGTGTTTCCCTAAAAGAGAAGTTACTTAAATCAGTGCTGTTGCAAAGAGGGGGACACCTTTAATGGCCAGAACTGGTCACTTCAACTTACAAAGAATCTTCCTGGCTTGGAGCATACTGAGAAAACGAGGTGGTATCCTGAGATGCATCCAAGGTGTTGTACATGGCAGGAATATCGACTCTGAAACAAAGCCAGGAATGGGAACTCAAAGACTTTTCTTTGGGATTTATGATCTCCTTCTTTCCAGGCCATTATTTTCATTAAATCTTGTTTTATTTCCGACATGCTTTTGGGGAATAAAAGCTGTGCTTGGGATCCCACTGTGCAAAGAATTCACCAGCACTTGCTGACTACACAGCCCAGAGGGATTCCTGCCACACACCACTGGACACAAGTCCTGCTTTCGCTGCCTAAGCACAGAAAACACTCAAATATTATTTTCTCACATTAAAAAGAGGATCATTCCGAAGACTCCATGCAATTAAGATGAGTTTTGGGAATATCCTAATTTCTGACATGCTGCCGGCTCAAGACTTTTCTTCAAATTTAGAAGTCCTTTCCTCGGATTGGGTAAAACAATCCTTTCATTTCCATGATTTAAGAAAAATTCCATCTTTTATTTCACACTGCCAGGGAGTCATGAAGTAAAAATGGAAACTCCAAATGATGAAACTTCAAACAGATTACAGAGAGCTTATTTAATCAAAATAGGAAATGCAGTTCCAAGAGTAATTTGGTTGCTTTAAAACAGTAAAGCAAGGAACTGTATTAAAAACTTGTATGGAAGAACAAAACTCAAACACCTGCAGTAGTTTGAGACACAGGAATTGAAGTTAATCTGAGATACTCTAGGTAATGAGATTTCACATGAAGTTTAAAACAGAGTAAGTGACAGACCTCTTTGACCTCAGCACTTCTTTTTGATGTTCTGTCAATATTCTTGCTTTTGTTTCTGGAGGAATAAACACAAAGTCAACAGATTTCTCCTCTTCCAAAAGTATCTCACTTGTAGTCTTGGAAGATGAAAATTCTAGTTTCAACTGCAAAAAGATAAAAAACCCCAAAACCCTGGGTTAGAAACAGAAGGGGAACTGAAAATCAGGAATTCCTGAAGAACATGAGCTCCTCTCCCAGTGACAGATCTGCCCAACTCAACATCCACATCCACCTCGAGACCCAGATCTGTCACAACCTCCTGAGCTTTGGACCTGCCACCCCTCCCAGCCAGCCTGATTCCTCCCTAAAACTCCATCCGTAAACTCAGCAGAGAATTCTGACAGGAACAGTAAATTAGAGCCTGCTGGGCAGCCTAACTTGGAAAGAAAAATATCTCAGCAACACAAAACTTGTTAATTTGTCCTTAAGATCGTGGATTTGATTCCAGCACATCCATCAGGGAACCCTTTACCTTTGCAGGTGTTACTTGCACATTACTGGACTTGTCTTTCACATCATTTTTCTGTTCACTTGTCTGTGCCAATATAGAATCTCGTTTTTGACCCAACTTCACATCCATTCCACTTATCTTTGCATCCAGCTGGGAATTTTCCATCTATTCAAATAAAAATACACTGAGTGCACTGCATGAAGAAACTCCAAGCTCACAAACCCACCCTGAGATGTGTTAATTTTGAAAATTAAACCATCCCACACTCTCACTTTCCTCTAAATTACGTAGAGGACAACTTAAAAAGTTAATTATTTCAATCAAGCTCACAGAACTCAAAATTTACAGTGCAGCAACTGGTAAGAGTCAGCTCAGCCTTTAGACAGTGCTTATCCAGCATAAATTATCATTCCAAACATGAAGCCAGAGCAGGCCAATCACAGTAAAAATCACAGCTGAACAATTCCCATGGAGTCCCTGCTGGGGTCAACCAAATATTTACCGTGTCAGAGAAGGGGCCACTGCACTCCTCAGATATCTCAATGCTTTCAAAACCAGGCAGCAGCAGAGGAATTTTCTTTTTAGCTTGGCTTAACACTGACCTGGCTCAACAAAAAAAGAATTTTAAACTTATGGGAGAGGGAAAAAGTGCACGAGATCAGCACAAGAAACCGGAACGATACCAAAGCACTGGTGCATCACCCGAGAGCTTTCTTTTCAAGGTATAAATAACAAAAAGAAGTATCTTACTTTAACTCCTCGGGGTACGTCAGTGAGGCAGTCTTGGCAAAGGTGGAGTTCCAGAACTGGGCACACTGGTTTCGGATCTGTTTGTTCCTGTGCTGGAAGAGCACACAGAGCACTGGGCAGAGCTGCCCCAGGAGCTCGCTGTCGTAGCAGCCCGTGCAGTGACACTGCAGGCACTGCAGCATCTCTGCCAGCAGCTTCTCCAGCTGAGGGGCACAAGAAACAACAGCTTGTGGTTAAACTGTGAAATAAGGTGGGCAGTATTTGAATTAAAAGTTTATTTACCACGTTGTTATCCCGTGCAACGGTACAGCCCGAATAAACAACCTGACGTGTCACACCAAAGCCTAAGAGCTCAGTGCTCCTCCCCTCAGTGACTTTTTTGGGTAAAGAGTAAATGATTTTAAAATTAAATCTCTACCCTCATTACAGTTTTTATTTCTTTTTTTTAAATACAGGAGGAATGGCAAAGCTCAGGTGTCCCACATTTTCCCCACGCCCAGCTCTTTCTGTAGCCAATGTACCTTGTTGTTAAGATTGCTGTAGACTTTAGGTACCTCAGGAAGCCTGCCAAAATAAACCAAAAAAAAATTGTATTTTACTGTCTCATTTATGCCAAGCATGAAAATTTCACACAAAATAAACTCAAGCACTGCACACTTGTTTTAGTGAGTAACTTGATGGAATCGCGTTGTGAAGTGAGCCTCCTGCTGGGTGATTAAACAACTTCCTGATGGAGTTTCAAGTAAGATTATCCTTTAAATTCCATGGATACTCATATGCTGACTTTAGGTGAAATTAATGGAAAAGTCAGTAGTAATTAGTACAAACTTAAAATTAAAGCTTTTCTTATTAATTAACTTGTAACTGCCTTCTTGGTAGTCTCTTAACACTCTCCCCAAACACAGAAATATCTGCATTAAAAAGCTGAAATACCACCTAAACTAAGCAATTCCATCTAAAATAATCCCTAGGTGCATGATCCAAAAAAACGTGAGGAAACTGCATTTAGTAATTTTGTAAGCCTGTGTCCTCCAGGCTGAAGAGGCTCCCAAATTTTTATTTGCTTGCAAATGTCTTCTTTCAAAAATATATATCCAACTTCTCCCTTTCCATGAATAAATCTAAGAAAAACAATGCCCAGGAAAAATACCCACAGAGCCAAGTTTTCCTCAGTACTTCCTTCTGCTTAAAAACTTTCAGGATTTGAGTGCACATCAGCTAATTATCATTTCTTTCCTATAAAACTTCATGCAGTTCCTGCCCACTAGAAAACAAATTACTGTTAATAAATATCTTGAGTGCAGTGAAAATTAACAGCAGGTGGAAACCAAACCTTTTAGCTTTGCAGAGATGTCACTTTGAAGAGAGAATAATTCTGAAGATGAAGCTTTTCTGGAGTCCTGCAGGCCCTGAAAACCCCTGAGCTCCATCCAGCCCGTGGCTGCAGAGCACCCAACGTTTCCCCCCCCCCAAAAAATGAACCCAATTTCCCAACCATTCTTCAAACACTCACTTGGTTTTTTCATAAAACACTGCCAGGGGTTTGGAAAAGATGGCAAACATGGTCCCAATCACTGAGGGCAACGAGACGTGGCTGATGATGCTCTGAAGGGCAGCCAGGATGGGAGGGCCAACAGAGATCAGGGTTTCTGAATGCATTTCCTTGGAACTGAACCCATGGAAAGAGTTTAGAAGCATCACCAGGAGTTTGAAGAGAGAGGCGAGCTTCCCAAGGGGCTCCTTCTTCTTCTTGGACCAATCTGTAGGTGTCTGGGGAGCTAGTATTACAAAAATAGGAATTAAAAATCAGGGTTTTCCTGAACCAGCGTGCTTTACAACAAAACACATCCGAACATTTAATCTTCACGAGAAGCAGAACTTTGATTCCCAAATTATATCCACACACAAATAGTTTTAAACCAGATTTAACAGATTACACACGTTTTTAATGCCTGATTTTATCAGATCACTACTGATTCCCATCCCTCTTGTTTATATTAAAATATAAATGTGCTCTTAAGGCTTTAATGCCCACATGAAAATAGACAACAGCCACCCTACAGGTACCAGCTGAAACACGTAAATTCTGGAACAGGAAGGAACAAATAGAAATTTTTATCAGTTTATTTATTTGTAAGTGAAGTTTACGTTTTATTTTTCCTCATCAACACTTCCAATTAAAGCATTTCATTCCTTGAGCAGTCCAACACAGCATTTTTAACAAATTCACACGGGGCAAAAAAAAATTTAAGTATTTTTTCACTGAATTATGCTCTTTTGTAAATTACCTCTTCAGCTTTAGTCGTTTTAAGTGGGAACAGGAACCAAACAAAGAACATTTCACATACAATGATCCTGTGTCTTCTGTTAAACTCTAATTTTTAACCCACTCCTGAAGCCACACACAGAAGCCCCCGATATTCAAGAATTTCCTTACATTTATTTTTTGGCTGGAATTTAGTACCATAGGGTGCAAAGTTGATGCAGTCAACCACGACTGACACAACCTGGGTGAGACCTTCCATCATTGAGCACATCTGAGGAGGAAACAGGAACCATCAGACACCAAAAATCATCAGAAGCAGAAATCCAGCAGCAGCAGAGCTCAGAAGAGCAACAGAGACAGAAAAACCCACGCTGGCTGCTCAGGACAGCAATGCAACAGCTTTTCATGTAAAGGTGGGTGAAACTTCTGCATTGTCAGGTCAGACTCATAAAATTACATTTTAAAATACACACATTTACACAAGCTGAGGATGAGCTTCCCATTCTAATAAGACAGAAGGCAAAACAGTTTCTAAAGCAGCAAAGCAGTGAGAGGCAGCTGTAAGAAGGTGTCAGATTTAAGATGAATCAATATAATTTAGGTTTAAGGGACTGGCTGGCTGACACAACCTCTTCCCAAGTGTCAGTGTGTGCTCGAGGACAAAGCCTGATTGCCAGAAATCACTGCAGGCAGAACAATTAAGTTGCCATTAACAGTCAAAGCACAATTAATTTCTTGTACGCAGAAAAAGATGATCAAGGTTGCTTTTTTCTGCCTCTAAAGCCATCACAAATTCTTCATATAAAGCCAAACTTGCTTTACAAGGAACATTGATAATGTGGGCTAAAAGAAGCTTCAATGTAACTTTCATACTGAACTTTTAAACTGTTTAGGTTTACCCTGTTTAGTAATTAGTGATTTTTGAAAGTGATGTTTACCATCAGAATACAGCAGCATCCAAGCTAAGTTATAATGATGCAATCCTCTAAATTCCTTTTTTTTTCTTATCTGTTCCTTACTTGTTTCTTTCACAGTATTTTCTCAAAAGAGTGAACTTCAAGCACGAAGGATTTTATGTTCCAAAGTTCATGTTCACACCCATGGACATCTCCCCCTGTGCTGTGGGTTTGGGAACAGGCAATCCACATAACATAAAAGCTTCCTCTTTTCTCCAGCTTTAGAAGTCAAATCTTTCTATTTTAGTGGACAAGGCTGATGGTTCCAGGTCATGCCTATCCTCCTTCCTAACTGAGATGCCTGGGTTTGTGGTGTTTGTTAATTCCACGCATTTCAACTGGACAAACCCCACTTACCATCACGATGACACTCACTAAATCATTATTATTAATTACTTAGAAGACAAATCTAAAGATTATTTAACTATTTTAAAATTTAAGATTTATAACTATTTTTGCTCCCTTTTTTTCATTTCTCTGTCAACTCCAACACCTGTTAGCAAAAAGAATTTCTTAAAGCTTTATTTAAGTGTCACCCAACCACTTCAAGCTATAGAAGGCACGACATTAGAGTTCACAAAACGTTCTTACATCTAATTTAAAATAGATCTGCTACATTATAGAGGTCAATATCACTGGTTTATACTCACTACTGGAGCTTCACCTTCTAGCCCAGATATTATTTTGGCACAAAGTTCTTCACAGCACAGGTTTTCTTCTGCTGTTGCAACCAGAGCAGCACAGCGAGCAAAGGCTCGGTACAGGTCTGACCACGAGCACAGCAGGGACTTCAGGGCTGGCTTCAACAACAGAAACAAAAAGTTGATCAATACCGAGGCCTGTGCACACAGAGAAAAACTTGCTTTGTGTTTTCTGTCAAAACCTGTGTGACTCTTGAGGAAGTGTTTTGAAATCCGAGCCTGGAGCAGTGGTGCAGTGTGGGTACACACTGGTTGTAAACTACTCTGAGTTTATCAGGCAGCAGCTCGGAGGTTTTATAAACCCCACACTGCTTCTAAGCAAGGTCACGGATTCAGTGTTACCTGTGGGAATCCCTGGGTGGGGAAGATGTGGGACACTGGCAGCAGCAGAGCACTGTACACAGCACTGAAGTTGTGTTCCAGGGCATCCCCCTGGTTCACTTCGTTAGTCTGCAACAAGGACAGTGATTAACGAAGGTGCAGCACAACTTGTACAAATCAATCAGACACAGCAGTTCTTGAGGCACTGCACGGAAGCACAGACTGCCAGAGTGAGACCTGCTCTTCTGTTCTTGCAAGAGGTCAAACCGACCCTACCACAGAAGGGATAAAAAGCACTGTTTCTAAAAGCCAGAACTGCATTCCAAGAACTGAAACAATCGGTTAGAAAACACCTTACGGATTCTTCACTTCTTTCAGCTGCAGTAAGTGATGAGCACAATCTGTTTAGAATCCCAGAATGGTTTGGGTTGGAAGGGTCCTTAAAGCCCATCTAATTCCTGAGATGTCCTGCCACGGGCAGGGACACCTCCCGCTATCCCAGGCTGCTCCAAGCCCTGTCCATCCTGGCCTTGGACACTTCCAGGGATCCAGGGGCAGCCACAGCTGCTCTGGGCACCCTGTGCCAGGGCCTCCTGACCCTCACAGGCAGGAATTCCTTCCCATAGCCCATCTATCCCTGCCCTCTGGCAGTGGGAAGCCATTCCCTGTGTCCAGTCACTACGTGCTCCTGTACACAGTCAGAGCACCTAAAACTTTCTCCCTAAATTCTAAGATTTTTAGGTCTAATGACTACATGAGGTTTAATTAATTCAGCAACTCCTACATTGCAGACAATGTACTTCTAATAAATAACCTGCAAAACCTCTTCAATATTATATTTATATGGCTTGCATTACAGTCCAGAATAACACTAGTAAGAAATTCTGGTCTAATTAAATCCTGAACATCCCAATTTGGGATTAATTATATTTTCACATGAAGCAAACAAACCCCATGGTATTTAAAAATTAACAGTTCCTAGAGGGCAGTTTTCCATGTATTTTAACAGCAAGATTATGCCAAGGCTATCTAATTTTACCATCGCACAATTCCTAAAAAAGCATTAAGATAAATGCTCAGCACAAAGTTTTCCTGTGGGGTTCTGGAGGATGGGGAAGAGAACCAAAAGCCACTGTACCTGATTAATCCATTCAGTTAGAGGATTGACAACAATACTCCACATTCTCCAAAGATGCTCCTTGTTCTCCACCTCCTTTGCACTCTGGTTAATGACAGAGATCACAGACTCACTGAAGGCCAGAGGAGAGGTGGGCCCAGACAGAACACAGCCCACAAGAGATTCCAGAATCACAAAGAATCTGGGGAAGGAAATTCCACAGGTAAGGGCTTTGGGTTTTTTTCAGCTGAAGTTAGAGGGAAAAAAAAATTTCTGTGAAGTGTACTAAGGGATGCTCAAGCTACACAACCCTCCACATACCTCTCATCTGTGACACAGCCTTCCAAGAGGTTGTTATGGAAAGGCAGCTGGATTAAGAACAAAGCTGGTGTTCCCTTGGAAGAGAAATTTCAGAGGTCAGAGCAACAGATATTGACCAAATGAAACGGTTGCCTCACTTACACTGTATCTACAGACTGTATTTAACTGAGCTTGTCAAAACTTGTCAATTCTAACACTTCAAAGTAAAAATGAGAGGGGAAATTGGAAGCCTAAAGCTGCTGCTAGATCCTGGGATTTGCTTATTTCCAAGCAAGAAATCTTTTGGACAACTTCTGTTAGAATCTTTCAGTATTTCAGGTTTGCTAACATTACTTAACAAAATACATTTAATACCTGCCAATTAAAACTTCAACCACCCTAATAAAGCTCTGACTCTTCATCCAAATCAGAAAATAGAAGTGAAACACTTGTGGTCAAAAAGCTGGGAGGAATTTTGAAAGTGGAGCTCTTAAACCAGTTCTAATGGACAAAGTTTTATGTTACTCAGTTGAGTTAAGCATTTCCTTACCCTTGTCTCAGATATTTTGTCTGATTTTAAAGCCTCCAAATGAATTCCATGCATTGCCTGGCTGACAATGCAAATTTTAGGTTAAAAAAGCTCTATTTCCACTGCTGCAAGATAAACAATTTGCCTTCTCTGTGCTAGAAAACCTGATTCTTGTCTCTAAACAATTTTTTAAACTTTTAATAAATGTAACTGGCAGCACACTCAGTCTGCTCCTTTCCAGACAAAAAACCCAAAAAATCACTGTCATTTCAGCCTTTCTTCAGAGGTTATTTTTTGTGATTATTTTCTAGCTATTTTGTTGTCTGTTCCCCCCTTCTGATGCAGGACACAGAACATGATATTCATTAATGGATATCACCCCTTTTCCTGCAGTAATTTCAGGGTTCAGTTCATTAATTGGAGACAGTTAAATTACTCACCAGAAGTGAAACAATTCATTGTAATTTGGACCGTGAAATAATGTGACTTCCTAATACCTTTCAACATAAATAAAGTCCTGGAATTAAGTCAGACTTACATGTAAAAGATCCATATCAGCAACTTGATAAGCTGGTGATCCCAATACTTTTGGAGGCAACTCGTTGACAGTGATATCAATGAGGGACTAAGTAGTGGAAAAGAAGAAAATGCACTTAAATGGATTTTCCTGAGGGTTCAAGTATTTTAAGCAACACCACCAATAAAAGCAAAATTGAAACAATTGCTTCCCTTCAGTAAAAACCAAAAAAATTCCATCAAGATCTTCAAACTGGTTTTTGAAGGAGGAGGTTCTGGTAGGAGAACCACGCACCCAATTCTGCTGATAAACCTGACAAATGCTTTTGAAGAAAGGACAGAAAAACTTACCAGTATTTTCTGCACAGGAAGAGAATTTGATCTCACAGTGTTTTTTAAGGCCTGCAGTAACAGAGTCAGGATTTCTGACCCTTGCTTCTCTTTCTTATTCCCTGGAATAAAGAACATTTACAGCTGGAGCAGAACCAAGCCATGGTCGCTCTGACCAACATTAAAAATTCTACTGCAAAACCAAAAAAATTCTGTGTGTATTTGTAAACATCACCAAATACTTCAGAGATTCGGATGTCAAGTCTGCTCTGAAGAACAGCAGAGCTGAAAGTTCAAAGTTTAAATTAAAAACCCCAAGTTTTATTAGGAAATGGAAATACTTTGATGTCATTAAGGAATTTAACTTTGATACTAAAAGAAGTTGTGGAATTTTGCATTCATCCAAGGAATGCTCTTAATTTCACTGATGCTTTTCAATTAGATCTTTCAATATAGAAGAGTTCATTACTAAGAATATTCTGGACTTTCAAAGCCTTTACAGCATAATGGACAGTTTTAAAAATAGGAAAGAACTTTTCTACATCTGCAAAGACACTACAGTTTACTAGGAAACAGAATTTTATTGAGGAAAAAAGGCACCATAGTTAAAAACTTTGAGTCATACACTGAATGTCTCAATTTCTCAATACTAAAGACTAAAGGCGGAGTTATTTTTCTTTTGAAATTGCTTCAAAAAACAAAACCAAAACTATTGATTCAATTAATGATCAAGTCTTAAAAAAACAAATAAACTCTGACTGGTCAGCCGTGACAAACTAAAAAAAAAAAAAAAAAAAATTGCACTTTTTACCTGATTCAATCACTGTTTTTACATATCCATTTAAGTTCTTCCAGATAAAATTCAGCATACAATCTACAAGATAATGTTTTTATTCAGTTTATAATAAAAATATTAAACAAAATTGCAGCTAAAACACAAACTGTGTTAAAAGACAGATTTTGATTTAAGCCAAAACTGACTTAAGTTTTCAATTGAAGTCAGAGCAGTTCTACTTAATGTAACACCTGGATATTACACAAAGTGGTTGTTTCTTATGTTTCCCTTGGCCATTTGATTTTCCAGAAAATCATCAAATAATCAAATCACTAAATTCTTACCAGGAACTTCTTTTCCAATTGCAACAAAGCCATCCTGAACAGCATTTATGAGTGTGCTGGCATGCTTACAAAAAAAAGAAGGGCTACTGATCAGTGGGTACTGGAGAGGCTCTACGAGAACAAAAACACATGTGCCATAAATCTGTTATTTTGCAGTTTACTGGAAAAATAAGCCATAAAAGTAATCAAGTATACGTGTACTTACAGCATTTAACATAAACCCAACTTCTAATCTTAAAGATGACAACAGTTTTAAATGTTGAAAGCATTTCATTCCTAGAGACATCTTTAACAAAACTGGCAATTTGAGATTATGAAAATATACTGTAAAAAAAAAATATATAACTCATATACCTAAACTAAGCACAAGTTTGTTTTGCTGAGCAAAATCTACAACTTCTGGCCCCATGAAGAAGTGAAGCAGCATTTCAATTCCCAGGAGCTGAATGGAAGGGAACAGCATCACTCCTGCTGGACTGGAGTTCAGGTTCATCCTTGGCGTGGCTGGACTGACAAATGGGAAAGGACCTAAAGGATGAGAAAAGTCACAGTGTCTCACATTCCAAGGGAAGGGAAAAATGACCAAAGTGAACACCAAAAATGAAAAAAACCCAAATCCTTGAATAGTGTTGGTTGAAAGGGGTAGAATAGGATGAGCTTTAAGGTCCCTTCCAACCCAAACCATTCCATGATTCCGAACTATTCAGGCAGGAATTAGAAATGCTACAGAAATAAAAGAGCATTTATAAACAGCATAAATATGAATATATGCAAAAATAAATTTCAAACCAGAGCTCCCTTGCAAGAGAGAACACAGGATATTAAAAGTGGTTCTCACAACGTGATTGACACAATTTTTTAAACTTTAAATACTGAATGCAACAGCCTAACTTTACCCAATGTAAGTCACTACCTCTGAGCCCTGCAGAAAAATTGCAGTTTTCAATCATAATATATTACAAATGACAAAGCACGAACACGATAAACAGAACAGAGGAGATTGTGCATCTGAAATGTAGCTGGCAACAGGCTGGTACTTCCATACCTGATTTCTGCCCAGGGGTGGCTGAGCCCAGGCTGGGGTTGGCTGGCAGCCGTGAGGGCGTTCCTGGGAATGCAGCAGCAGGATCCATGCTCAGAGTACTTTGGATTAACGGGACACAAACCTGCAAAGAGATCACAGCTCGGGGAAAACAGCTAGAACACATGGAAGTTATAAAATATACATTTCAAGAATCACATTGATTGTGCTGTCGTTCACAGCATCAGTGTTTTAGAGTTTCTGGGTATTTACAATGAATTAGAAATATCTAATTAAACAAAAATTCCTTTTAGATAACATAAGGTTGAATCATCCTAAAAAGGTATTTTTCTCTCCCTTTACTCCCATCCTGAAATTTAATTAAATGAAATTCCAGTGTCCAATAGGAACATGTTAATTCCAGTTACAATATACCTAGAAATGAAACACCTGGATCATTTTTCTTTCTCTCTTCCTAAATACTTATTCTTTTCCTTGGTTTTCCTGTGGCAGCCTTTCCCAAGCACACCTCCGCTTGGTGAAAGGACAGACCAGCCCTTACACAACGTGCTTGTGTTCCCTGTTGGCACTGACTGGAGATTCCCAGAGATGCTCACAGGACACTCCCAAAGGCTCCCCAATATTTTGGAACTCTAAGTTCCAAGGGCACGAATAGTCCCAAACATTCCTTCTGTGTCATGTCTAAGACACGCCCAAACCAAAGCTGGCTCCTTGAGGCAGTTGGATTTGAGGACCAAGGCAGGGCAGGGTGAAGCAGTGGGAATGTCCCAGGAAGTGAGAGGGGCCTGAGCTGCACACACGGCCCAGCCGAGGGGTCAGGGCTGCTCCCTGCTGTGTTACCTGGTCGAAGTTGGAAGGCAGGTGAGGGCCCAGCCTCATCAGTAAATACCACCACACCTCCAGCTTGGTCAGTGCCAGAGCCTCTGTCCTCACATGGATTGAGCTCAGGGGCTGCATCAGCAGTTTCAGCCTTTTAGCACTGCACAAAATGTCTGGAAGAGCACAAAAGGTTTATGTTAAATAACACAATAATTAAATCACAAGACAGCAAAAGAAGAAATTTTTTAAATTAAACCATTATGCTTTTTCCTGATAGATTTATCTTCAAATTAAATTAATGGTAATATGCAAAACTAAACTACATAGTAAATATACCCCTCGTATATTCAGATTCTCGTGCTGCTCTACTTATTGTCTAGAACAACTCTGGAAACAGCAAGCATTTCTTTTCAACACCAAGACCGAAATGAAATTTTCTGAACTCCAAAATGACCCTGCTGGAGCAGGGAGGTTGGATCAGATGACCCCAGCTGACCCATTCTGGGATAAACAGAAATAAATTCACTCTTGCTTGCTGTGTTAGGTCCTATCTGCCCCAGGGAAAGGAAAACCAAACACTGAGTTTTCTCTTCAGAACACAGAGAAGCACAATCAAAGTAAAAAATACTGTGTTTTGACACAGGCTAGACTTAGAACTTGTCCAGGTCTAGGCTACACCTTTAAAGCAACTTTTTTAAACACCTCTGGAATCCTGAAGTGTTGCCCTTCTCCAGTGAATCCAAAATAAGACACACAGGATGTTTTATTCTCTATTTCATTGCTGTTGGGATCAAAAGAGCAAATAATCAAACTATCACTTTGCCTTAAAAAGAAAACAAAACAAGAAAAAGAAAGCACCAAAGAAACCCAACAACTTGAATTTTATCTATATATATATACACACCAGTGTGTATATCCAGTGGTATCTACCAGAGTACTGACCACTAACAGAATATTCTCTTCCAGTTATGTAAAGAGACAGTAGGCAAAACAAATCAGGTTCATTTTTTTTAAATCTACCTGGATTTAGAGCAAAATTATCTATGAGGCTCTTCCATGCAATGAAGGCTATTTTCTTGACCACTGGGGAGCCACTACGAAATCCCAGTTCCTCCAGCTGCAGCAGGGAGTTGATGAAGCTGCCACTACGATGCAGAGTCTGGGGATGAAGAAGTTCAGAATGAAGATATTTATGTTAAAAACTCCTTTTCTAAAGATTCGTGATTGTAAAACTGACTGCCTTTTGCTTACCTTTCCAAGCAGTCTGACAAACAGAGGCCACAGTTTTAACACGAAGGTTTCGTTTTTCGTAGAAAACAATTTCTGGAGTTCGGAAATTAATTTCTGCAGACAGAAAGAAAAAGAATTTCTACGAGAAATAGACTTAAAATATTCTAAAAACTACACACTCATGGTCTGGAGGCACAGCTAACCTGTAGAACTATGCTGTTTCTACATCAGAAGGATTTTCTTCTGTATCACAGAGCATCAGTCAAATTTTGCTACCACCTGATCATCTTTTTAGTTGAAATTTATGGTTGTTATTCTGACAGTGACAACCAACAATCAAAATCCACTTCCTTCAATACTTGCATTCCCTCTAACTCTTAAGTCAAAACACACTGTGACCCTAAACACCACCTTCTTTGTTTGGGTTTTTTGTTTTTTACAGCAGGGAACAAGGCAAAATAAATAAGTCAAGTAAGTCCATAGTTCTGGAAGTGAAGGGAACATGAAAAGCTTCATCAAAAACACCACGGGGCTGCTGCTGAGTAGGATGGGGCATCTTAATGGACATGGAAATGCTGATTAGCCAATGCTTTCTTGCCTCCATCTTCCCTCTCAGGCCTCCAAGCTCTGCCTCCCATCACCTTTGTTGCTGGACACACAGCTGACCCCTTTTTGCAGTAGTCCTGTATTTACACTGCTGCTAAATAATTTTTTTTCCATTAAACCCACGTGAAGAAGTCGCTGTTAATGCACAGGAAATAGAATTAAAGCACTCCAACCACCCAACAGCCCCAATCCTCCTGCTGCTGCCCCTGGACACAAGGCACAGCATTCCCACTTACTGTGGTCATCAGGTGCTCGGTGACAGCTGCCACTTCCTGCTGTTTCTGCAGGAGCAGTGGCATTCCCATCTCCAGGGCAGTGGCACCTCTTAACTGCACTTTGTGAGCTGAATGGACAACCAGGGGAATGATCAGCTTTGCCCACCTCACAGCCTCTTCTCCCATCTGGGCTGGAGTTTGCTCCATTAAGCTATAGCCAAAAAAAACACCAAACCCAACTCAAATACAGGGATTACAAATTTCCAGCAGACTGTTCAGGCACTCAGATTACCTTCATATAATCAATAAATGCTCTAATTCAACCTATGATTTATAGGAAACCACTCTAAACTTCTTAAGTTTCTTTAAGCAATTGCATTTTGACATTTGATTAGAACTGCAAAGCTCAAGTGTTATTTCAGACAAGCCTCTCCAAACTCAGACCAGAGTGACATTGACAGCTGTCCTTTCTGTTTTATCACAACCATTTGGGTGAAGGAGCTGAGCTGAGAGTCTGACAGGAATGCACCCGTGCCCAAGAGAAGTCTGCACATGAACCATGCTGGGTGTTCCCAGCAGCCCAGAGAGCTCCCACGTGCTGTGTGTGCTGGAAACAACTCACAGCAGCTTTTGGGAAAAACTCAGGCCCTGAAGAAGCCCAGGTTTGCACAGACTCCACTTGCACTGGCCTGGTGAGAGCTCTGATTTCATCCTCCCATTCCCGAGCATTCCCCACTAGGACAAACAATTCCACATGTTCACAGCATCCCCCACACACCAACGAGACTTTCAGAAATGGGAATACCTGGCATATATTCCAGTCAGCCTGTAGGAACCAGACTGCCTCTAGAAATCCTGGAATTTTGTCCAGTGTGCCCTTGGACCCAGGTAAGTCAAATTCCCATCCCTACAGTTTATAAAAGATTTGCTGTACTAAGGAAAACTGCTGCCTTTCGGGTAATTTTAAGGCCAGAGGACAAGCACTGTTTAAATGAACTATTCCACTTTAAAATGGATTTCCAGCTCAAACCAGATGCTAGAAGTTTACGAGAATATTAAATAAGAGTAAAGATACAAGCTCAACGTATTTACTAATATAGAAATTAAATTAATACTAAGTAAAGATAAAAATCTGAGCATTCTGGTTCTGCTGACCAAAACAACACTCCAAACAACAACCAAACTCCAAAACAACAACCAAAACAAGTGATGGTCCTAAAGGGTCACCTTTGGAATTAAACAGGAATCTCAACAGTGTTATGAGAAACATTGCAGTAGAATGTGTAAAGTGCCAAGGGGACATGTTTAAATAAACCCCCACATACTGGCACAGAATTTCTCAGCCAGGCAGGTTCTGAAAACAAAATGTAAGAATGTGACTTGTAAAGCACATGTGAGGCTTTGGAAATAATTCCTAAAAAGCCATTAAAAATGAAAGCAAGACTTTCATTTGAATATTGCCTGATTTCTGCATCAGTATTGTCATACTATCGTTAAGGTAATCTTTTGCAATTGCAGTAATACACAAACCAAGTGGTGCACAGTGCAACTGCTCCCACCCGCTGCCCAGCAGTTCCCCAGTTTATATCTGGGCATGATGCCACATTCTATGGAATATCCCCCTGGCCAGCAGGGATCAGCTGTCCCAGCTGTGTCCCCCAGCCTCCTCCGTGGTGGGGTGAGAAGCTGCAAAGTCCTTGGAGCAAACCCTGCTCAGCAACAACTAAAACACCCCTGTGTTATCAACACTGCTCTCATCCCAAATCCAAATCACAGCACTGTCCCAGCAATTACCTCTATCCCAGTCAAAACCAGGACTATGCTGTAGGAAAACAGTCCATACCATACTGAACAATTCAGAGAGCATTCACATTTTTTTCTTTAGTGTATTCAGTGCCACTAAGGTTTTGTATCAAGAGCTTCCCCCTGAAAGGGAGCACCTACTTCAACAACTGGAAATTGCAGTGCACCTACCGTATAATGACATTAAGTGCTTCATATTCAACCACAACAGACTGGACTTCTCCTTTGGTGAGGATTGTTTCCAGGGTAGAAATAATACTGGACACCTGAGGAAACAAGAGAACATCCCAGTGAGCACCTAGACACAAATCATTCCATGAGGAGCTGGAATTACGAAATTCGATTTTCCAGGAGCGTGTTTGGGTTAGGCCAGGTCTTGTTTTAGAGCTCTGGCCAAACTGGAGTATTCACAACATTTCTCCCTTGTGCTGTTTCGCTGCTTTCTAACAGAATTGCTCACATTGCAGCTTCCCCCTCAAGGCAAGCAACATTTTTTGGTTCAAGCTTCCCAAGAACTGAGGTCCTCTACTTGGCCGCCAGATTCGATGGAAAACAACCTTCGGATTCCACTGAGTGGAGGGTGACCAGGAGTTTGCACAAGCCTCCTCTCTGTAGGAAATAAGGTCACCAAAAAGAAAAGTGAAGCAACTCACCTCCTTTTTAACAATTTCTGGAGGAAACGCCTGCTTAGAGATGACCCAAAGTGCCCGAGTGCGAGTGTTTTTGTCTGAAGATTTCACAGCAATGCTGTTCACTGCCGAGAGCAGCTCCTGGATTTCAGTTGCTGAAAGCACAACACACAGCCCTCACCTTCTGTTCGTCACAGCCCAGGTCATTCTGCTCAGTTAACACTGGAGCCATTCAACTGCAAGTCCCAATGATTGATTGTCTTAAACGTGACTCTGTCTCCCACCCCATTACTTTGTGCAAATTTCTCTCCAAATAAAGTAGCAAGGAATGTATGAATATACAGATATTATTAATGCAGTACATCTGTATTACCTTTGTAAGAATCCACAAAACCATGAAACTAGAAGATAAGTTTAGTTAAATACACCAGAGCTAGAGTAATTAATTATTTCAAATGAATGCAGCAGCACTTTGGTCAATCTCACTCTATATTGATATAAAAAAATTCACTTTAGGGTCTACAAGGGGCTTTATTATTAAACAAGGTGGTAAACTACAACTCATTACACAAAAATTGACAAAGTTAACACAGGATTTATATCCAGCTAGGAACACAGATGGAAAAATAATGTATTCCTTAAAAATTCAAGGCTAATGAAGTCTGATTTGTTACAAATTTGCAATTTGTGGGTGAATGATCTCACAATCAGAGAGGCAGAAGGACACAGTCACTGCTTTTCCCCAATCAAAAGTACACACAAAGGTACATAAACTGTTTGTCCTCACTCCCTAAGTCTCCACTGTTTTCAGGACTTGGTTATTTCTGGAGCTTGACATTCTGTAACAAAATTGACTGTAATTGGTTAGAAACTGGTTTTTAAAAAAGTGAGTTATGGGAAAAGAAGGTATCACATAAACGTTATTAAAGATGCCTCATTCTCAGAGAAAATCAGGATACATTTTGTATAATAGGAAAGCAGAACACACTGGAAAAAGTGGGAAGAAAAACAAAAATAACCAATTTCAAACACAATGCCTTCTGAACATCCACACAGATCATTTAGTTCAGTCTTGCCTGAGATTAAATTTCTCTGCAATAAAGGTCATTCCAGAACATTTGTGCAAGAGTATTTCACACTTCTCAGGAGAAGAAAAGAAGAATTGACAGCACTGCATTTGTAATTAACATCTGCAGAATCACCATAACCTCCCACACCATGAAGGCACCACGCAACAGCCACATCACAACATTTTTATTTCCCTGTGTGTCCATGACAGACAACCCTGGTGGCTTCCCCCCTGCCACCACCACCCAGGTGACACTGGGCAGCTTCCCACTGTTATTACAGCTGGATATGCCCAAAACCTTTGGAATGTGTCACAGGTATTCCCAAGGCCCAGCCGAGTGGGACACGAGCTCCCCCCTACTAACAAAACCCTGTGGTTTTACCTTGGTGCAAAGGCTCAAGGTCTGAGCAGCAAAACCTTTTGTGAAAGGGATTTGGCACTTTCCAGGAGTGCAGGTCACAAGATTTTGGATTACTTTAGATTAGTTTAATTTGAAATATTTGGGGCTGAACTAGATGACCTTTAATGGTTTCTTCCACCTCAAACCACTCATATTAGAGACAAAACCACTGCACCACTTGGGAACTGTAAATCTGGTGAAAAGTAAAATAAATGCTGAGAAAGGCACAAAGAAAGAACTCTGATCAATATATTTATGCACACAAGTTTGTTTGCTTACCAGGTAACTCAGCTGTATTGCTTGAATTAAAAGTGCAGAATCCCAATGACTGCAACGCTGCATTACTGAGCTCTAAGTTTGGACTAGAAATGTGTTCCTGAAAAAAAGAACAAACCCACAAAATCTCAGGTTAGAAGAGTAACTGAGAAATATTGTCTTAATTGTCTGAATAGCAACACTTCTGGAAAGCTGGCAAAAACAAACACTTGATGAAAAATGCACCCGTGTAGGAAACCCTTTCAGAATTCCATACACACCAAATCAATAAAACAACTTGAGGTGCTGAAGATATTTTTGCTCTCTATAATTTAGGCACATTTACTGAAGTAAGTTCTAAACACCCTGAGTTCTTTCCTTTGGCTATGGATGTTATGTTCTATCCCTTGACTCTCCAAGTGTTTTTAAGCATCTAAAACAGAAGGAGAAGATGGCTAAGAACAGTCTTTACATTTATCTTTAAAAGACCTTGACATTTACAGCACATTCTGAATTCTACAGTGTTTCTAAGGCAGCCACTATCTTTCCTGGCTGGAAGATTAGATTTGCCTGTGGGACACTGCCTGAACACATCCAAGATATTTTACTTTTTATTACAATAATTCCTCATAACCTGGGCGATACATTTTGCCAACAAATCCTTCTTGCTCTGTCACTACCCTGCATTCCCATTAAAGGTTGGATTCCGTGATCCTGGAGGTCTTTTCCAACCTTAACGATTCTGTAACTCTATAAATGAACTCCAATTCGAGTCTTAAAATGTCCAGTGACCCTGCCCACCTAAACATATCTTTGTTCACTGAGAAATGAGAGGAAAAAACATACCTTGAACACTTTGCAGAGACGAGGAAAGTGTTTTCTGATATCTGCAGTGAATACTTTGCCTCCTTCACCGGTCAAGCGACTTTAGGGAGCAGAAGGGAAAACAAACAAAATTTCCAGGTTAAACACATTGTAACTGACACAACTTTCACTTCCTGACACACATCATTTGCTTTGAAGGAAATAAACCTAACACTGAAGCAGAGCAAAAATGCCACCACATGGTCTGACCCAGCAGTAAAATACTGCCTTACAGAATGATGGAGAAAGTGAAGTGATTAATGACTCACTTTGTACTTAATAGACTGTAAAAAACCATTAAGGGCTTTCATTTTTTAGTCAATTTCTCTAAAAACATTAGAAGCTAAAAGGTAAACTTTAAATGACTCGGTGAAAATTAGATACACAAAAATGTATGACCTTAAAAAGCACATCCCTCATAAGCAGTTGCAGAATGCAGACTCCCCACTCCAGAAAAATCCTGGTTTGACAACCAGCAAGGATGACTCTGCACATATGTGAAGAACATCCATAGAGGAAAGCTGTAATTATCCCATAAAACGTTAATCATCAGTTTCTCACAACAACAACCAAACTGTAGTAAGCTCAGTCATTCAGGGACAACCTCAGAAACCTGTTGCTGCTTAATACCTAACATCAGGACTTCTTTTCCTGTCAGTTATTGCTAGAAACCTGTAAAATCTGCTATCTGGATAGTTACAGCTTTAAAAGTCACTACAGAAATGAAGTGCAGGAACTCCAGGGAGACACTGATGGAAAGTGATCGTGGCTTTGCACATGATAAAACTGGAAAGATGCAGGTAAAGGCAGAGCCTCATGGTGAAGAAGCACCTTCCAGAAAGAAATGCAATTAAAACAAGGCACCATCATTCCAAAACCCGAAAAACACCACTGCAAACTTCACCCTTCCGATCATAAAGCTGAAAGGCAAGTCTTTTTTTTCATTAAAGGAAAGTTGTTATTTCCCAACATTCCTTCACCCACCTCTGATGATTCCCCAGGAAATGCAAGAGGGGATGAAAGCGCTGGGATGCGCAGACCCCATAGAGATGCACTCCTTCCTCCTTCCTCTCCTTCCCTCCCTCCCACCTCGCTTCTCTCCTTCCCCCTTTCCCTTCTCCCTTCCTTCCTCCCTTCCCTCCCCCCAGACCCACATGTCTCCCGCGGTCTCTCCCCGCGGCCACGCCGCCCCCAGCCCGCCTCCCTCATCCCAGCCGGGGCAGAACTTCCCCGCTCCGATCGCCCTCCCGGGTCTCTCTGTCCCCGTGCCCGGCCCGACCCCGCCGGTCCGAGCCCTCAGGCCGCCCGCTCCCTTCAGGCGGCGTGCGCGTCCCGCCGCGCTCACCTGACGATGGTGAGATGCGCGTCCGTCAGGTCCCCCGGCGGGGCGGCGGGGTCTCCCAGGGTGTGGAGCAGCGGGCCGAGGCTGGAGCAGGGTCCGGGAGCGGCGGGATCGCGGTCGGGACTGCTCATGGCGCCGCCGCCACCCCGAGCGCGGCCGCCCCTCCGCGCCGCGCGCCTCCCGCGCTAAGATGGCGGCGCGCGCGAGCCCGGCGGCGCGCGGGCCGCGGCCAATGGGAGAGCGGCGGAGAGGTTCCCGCGCCCCGCGCTGGCCCCGCCCCTCGCCGCTGATTGGTGGAGACGCGGGGAAGGGCGGGGCAGTGGGAGGGGCGGGGCCGCCTCAGCGCTGAGGGCGCTCGGTCCGAGCCGGCGCCTCCGGTCCACACATCGCGGGATCATGGAATAGCCGCAGGATAGAGCCACGGGGACCATCCACGTCCGACTCCTGGTCCTGCACAGGACACCGCACCGATCGCACCCTGTGCCTGGGAGCGTTGTCCAAACGCTCCTGGAGCTCTGGCAGCCTTGCGGCCGTGTCCGTTCCCTGGGAGGCTGTTCCGTGGCAGACCACCCTCTGCTGGAAGAACCCTTTCCTGATACGCAACATAAACATGCCCTGACACAGCTCCAGCCGTTCCCTCGGTCCTGTCCCTGGTCACAGAGAGCGGAAGCCGGAGCTGCCCCTCGGTGGGAAACTGCAGGTCGGCTCGCATGAGGTCAAATCCCTACTGAATGTCTGGGAATTAAGCTTACAGCTGTGCTCCAGCTCCATCGGAAGCTGCCGGCATAACCCGGAATTCCCTGGGCCCCTATGTGGGATGCCCCACCTGGCGGGATGCAGGTGATGGCTGTCAGGGGTGAAATAGGAAATAGCGGCACCGGCAGCGAATCCAGAGTGTGGAGAAAATCCTGGATCTCAGGGCTAGAGACAAGGCCGAGCTGTCACGTCCATGGCTGAGTCTTTCTCAGCCACCTGCAGGGCTTCCCTGTGGCACTGGAGGTGGCCGGGGGAGTGACTGTCCTGGAAAGGGTCTCTTCCCAAAATAGTACCCCGTGGGGATTCCAGGCAGGTATTCCCTGTACATCCCTGGTTCTGATCCATATCAATCCAAGACCTGTCGCTTCTCAGTTAAAAAAGAACAACAACAAACACCAAAACCAACAAAAAACCCACCCCGAGGTCATAAATAAAATGTTAACAGTTCTCCTCGTGCTTTTCCTTATTCTCTTCCCTAATAACAAGCACTGTTGCTGGTCTTGGAGAACTGGAATGACATTGTATAACCTGTGAACACAAGGTGGCAGGATTTAAAAGTTTTACAATTTTAGATACAGCTACGTTCCATAAATGTACAAAACTTGTCTCCCAGAGCTCACATGGAGCATGAATAAAGTGTTGGCAATAACCAGGAGAGGAGCTCCAATAGAGCCAGGAAGCAGGATTATATTCCCAGTGAAATTACAATAAAAGCTCAAAAATGAAATAAATTTAAAGCATTGAGAATTAGAAAAAATAAAGCAAAAATGGGACTAACTTAAGATCTTTTTTTGTGCGAAACGCTTTCCAAGGAATTCACAAATGCTCCAAATGAACTGTAATTCACAGGAAGATTCTCAGTGGGCATTAGATTTCAGCAGATCTGGGGTCTGCGAAACACTCAAACAAACTGATTGAAGTAAAGAAAATGTGTCAACATCTGAAACGTTCTCAAGAAATAAAAATAACTCACTGCTAACTCAGGGCGTGATTAAAACAGAGGTAGCTTTAATGCTGCTTCAGTTAAAAACAGATGGAGAATGATTTCAGTTCATCAATTGAAACGAGAAGAGTCTTAAACCCGTGTAAACAACATAAAACACCTCGACAGCGTCTTCTGAACGTGCTGGTACTCGGTGAGAAATTCTCCTGATGCTTCATCTCTCCAGTTTTATTCTCATTACAAAGTCTTTCATTTGATTCTTTGCTAAGTGAGATCAGGGAAGTGAAACGACTTCAACATCTCTTCTCCAGATGAGGAAACCCTGACGAAATCCATCGACCAGTTTCTGATTGATTTGACAATAAAATTATAGTGTTGATATAATTGATCCTGTGCTCTTCGTGTTGCTTCCCAGTCTTCACAGAGGTGGCTGCCAGGCCACCCACAAGATGAATTCATGTGTCTTAAAAATAATTTTATTCTGAAGGCCCTTATAGTTCAAGAAAATCAGTTAATTAAAAAAAAATAATGTATAGAAAACAAACAATAAAAGGGAAAAACAAAGCAACAGTCGAAAAAATAAATATGTGGAAATCAAGGAAAATGAGAAAAGCCTATTAAATTTAAAAATAATTGGAACAGTCACACAAAAAGTTTGTTCAAATGGTGCAAGAAATGAGGAGAAGGAGCAGTTTATATAGAAAAATAATTTTTAAGTCTTTGGTAGCAATGAATTCTCCAGATTTTTACAGTACTTGTATTCTAAAAATAGTCTTCTATTATTCGTGTAAGTTTATTTTATAATTTATTTCCTAGCGTCATTTATGAACAAAACTTACAGAAAAGTCAAAAAGAAAAATTCAGAAAGAGATGAAAAAAATGCCTTATCTGAGGACACAGATATCTGTATTGGGTTCCCCCTAAAACATGTTTTTTATGACTGTTTCTGGTTTCTCTGCTCACATAATACCAAATTTTCCGGATAAGAAGTTTGTTTTCCCATGGGATGTTGCATTCTTTCCATCACCTGGCTTGGAAGGCACGTCCATGCTGATGTATCTGATTTGAAACCCACCAGCAGTCACTGAGGCATCTGTCAAAAACTTCAGGGTCATAACATTGCCTGGGGCAAGAAAAACAAAAACAAAGGTTATGGCTTTGGGGGGCAAAAACCCGTGATATTTCATATTTGTCTTGTTTTTAAGTGCTCTTTCTTGCTGAGTTTCTGAGGTCGATGCACCTGGTCTGTGTGCTTCCAAGCTGGCAGGATTGTAGATCCATTAGCTCCATGGAAAACCAGGCAGATGTTCATCAGTTGTCTCAGTCTGAAGAGCCCAGAGGTTGAAAAGGTTTTGCTTTAATGCCCCTTCCAACCCAACCCATTCCATTTTTCTGTGATTCCATGAATTCAGTTGCTCTGTTTTCTCTCTGCCAGTGGTAACACGGGTTTCCACACGGATTATCCCTAGACTATCCCAGGGAACAGAGCTGCTTCTGTGCCACAGTGACTTCGTGACACTTGAGCAGAGAGAGGGAAAAGAAGCAATTACCTTTTTTATTTTCCATAAAGAGTGCAAATAAATTACCTGTGCTAATGATGTCATCTGGCAACTCATCTCCACAAAACCTGGGAAAAAATGGAAATGGTGATGATCCAAGGACATGGGAACTATGGCACAGCCCTGCTCCATGGGGACCTGCACTGCTGGGGCTCAGGGGGATAAATTGGTTTTAGGTCTTCAGTGTTTGGGATTCTGTATTAAAGCAATTGCCTACATTGAATTTTTTGTTGTTATTATCCCACAGTAAGATTTAGGGGAGGAACCAGTTTTCAACATATGCAGGAAGTAAATGATGCAAAACAAGAAAAAGAGCAATTTGACAAGGGGTTAAGGGAAAGAATACAATTTAACAAGGGGTTAAGTTAAAAAAAACCCCACTCAAAATCATCTGTAAAGGCAAAACAAATGGACTATATCCTTGCTTTGCTGCACGTGATTTGCAGAGAGGATGTGAAAAGTGGCAGGAATTAGGAAATTGTTTTTATCACTTTTTCTGCTTTATTTTTTGTTCTGGAAAATTAAAGTACTTCATACCAAAAGGTGACTGATAAAGGGTAAGTAAAAGTATGATACTGAAGGATAAAAAAAGTTAAAATTAAGCAAAGAAGGAACTTAATCTAATAAGAGAGATAATATATAACACTTGTTCTGCTATGGTTAGAAAATACTTCTGTAGCAGGCATTAACTTAAATGAAATATATTTTTGCTAACAGTTTAACACCTCACCTCTCTCCTTTCAATTAAAGCAAACACAAAATACTCTTTGAGATTGCCAGGAGTTCTTCCTGTGAAACACTGGAGAATTAGGATGAAGCAGATAACTAAAAAGTCTTGCAGCTTTCTTTCATCTGATTTAACAAAGCAGGAAAAGGCAAAGCTCAATTCCCTGGAACTCTTAACAGGCCCGTGTTAATGACATTAAAGTAAATTACCAGGAAAGATAAATGAGGGACTGTTGCTGCAGGAATTAGGGGCATCTCAGCAGTGCTAATTGGATAAGGTGATACAGTGTTCTTCTGAAGCAGTGTTCTGGGGGGACAAATTAAACATTCATTTGCATATTAAAGCTGGATTTGCTTTACCTGCCCACAAAGCCATTGATATCATCATAGCTGTCATAGATTTCCAAGAAATCAGCCATACAAGCAGTGTCATCTTCCACATCAAACTCCAGGAACTGCAGGTGAATCCTCTGCCCGTACTTGACTCTGATGTGCCAGTAGCAAATTTGGTCATTTTCGTACTCGTTTGGGTAGCCTGGTGACTTAAAAACATGTTTGGAATCTGTGAAGACTCCACCACACTCCTTTCCTAAGAGAGAAATAAAACCATCAGAGTTTTAAGGATTGATTCTGGCTCTGGTTTGAATCTTCGGGCACTTTGACCCCGCAGATCTGTAGGAAATCACACAGGAACGCTCCGAGTGATAGAACTTGTCACGTGTTCAAGCACTTGGTGAATGTCAGTCATCCCTAGCTTCTGGAAGAAGATATTTTGGAAGCAAGAGGCGTGATCCAAAACTCACTGAATTCAGAGGAAAAGCTTTCATTGACTTCAGTGGATTTGAGGCCAGGGCTGTGTGTTTTATGTGAAAGGCATTTGGGATTTCTGGCTCTGTCAAGCTTTACAGCTGTACTTGCAAGTCACACTGACACTCACTTGCATCCTTTCTTCTTCAAAAACCTCTTGAAAGTGTGTCTTCTACAAAAAAAAGGCTCGTGATCACATGCATGGTGTTGTACTCCTGTTGTTCCTGCAGCTCTCCACTCCCTTTGGGATCAAAAACACTCGTTCTGCTTTGATTCAGAAGCCATTTGGTCTTTGCCAGCTCCCTCACAGCGGGGCTGACCAATCTGGGGACCTCATCCTGCCTGAATTTAGGATTTGTCCCAGTTCAGAGCTGGGGAGAGGGAGGTTCTCTGTAAGGGTGTTCAGGGCACGTGAATTAGGAGCATTAAGAAGGATTAACCCCGTGGGTTTGTACATCGTCCACGAGCCCAGCACTTTCCAGCTCCAGCTCACCCTCCAGTACCTGGAGAAGTGTGTCCAGCTCAGGGGCTGCAACACAAGAAAGATGTGGATCAGTTGGAACAAGTCCAGAGGAGGCCACTAAGTTGGACACAGGGCTGGAGCCCCTCTGCTCTGGAGCCAGGCTGGGAGAGCTGGGGGTGTTCCCCTGGAGAAGAGCAGGATCCAAGGAGGATCCTCAAAGGATCCTCAAAGCTCCTTCCAGGGCCTAAAGGGGCTTCAGGAGAGCTGGAGAGGGACTTGGGACAAGGGATGGAGGGCCAGGACACAGGGAATGGCTTCCCACTGCCAGAGGGCAGGGATAGGTGGGATATTGGGAAGGAATTCCTGGCTGTGAGGGTGGGGAGGCCCTGGCACAGGGTGCCCAGAGAAGCTGTGGCTGCCCCTGAATCCCTGGAAGTGTCCAAGGCCAGGTTGAACAGGGCTTGGAGCACCCTGGGATAGTGGGAGGTGTCCCTGCCCAGGGCAGGGGTTGGGACTGGGTGAACTCCCTTCCAACCCAAACCATTCTGGGATTCTGTCATTCCATGATCACTGCTAGGTGGGACGGACCCTTCAAACACACGAACAATTCCCCAAGTTCCTCTTGGCATCTCTGGCATCCTGGAGCAGAGCACAGGCTCAGTTCAATCGGATTTGTCTTTGCTCCCCCGGGCTGCTCATCTCCCACCTGCCAACAGCCCTGCCAGGCTCCGTGGAGCATGAATACAAATCCTTGCAGTGCTGGAGACTCGTGTCTCGGGAGTTTTGGCAGCTCTGCTTTCCTCTTGTCCTCTGACCAAGCAGGGTTTGGACAGTAACTCCCCCCGGGCCCGAGGAGAGGGCTGACAAAGGCGAAAGCCACATGCAGTCATTCTGAGGGCACGAGTCTCTCTTGCAGCTCTCTTTGTGTGTGGAACATCTGGGAATGGCCCCCACCCCACAGAGTTATTTGATTAACATAAACAAGCTCAGGCCCTGGGAGCACAAACAAAATGTGCACAGCTGTGCAGACGTCATGGACAACTCCGACTCTGGCTCTGCCAGGCAGGGTAGGACACTGGGAGCATCAGGAGAGCCAAGCTAAGCTTTGCTTTCCTTCTTGGTGCCTACTTTTTCCATGTTCCCTGTGGGATGAAGTGATGCCAAGCTAAACTGTAACAGTGGCCATGGGAATGTTTCAGTCGCCTGCGGTGCAGTGTGTGCAGGGGAATGGAGAGATGTGTCTGGGAAGGTTCTTGTCACCCATGTTTGAACCTTGATTTGCTTTGGAGATCCACTGTTCCCCATCTAGTTACACACACACACACACAGCACTGCAGGGAGCTGGATCTGGCTGGAATTTCAGTCACAGACTCCTAGAATTTCAGACAGGTTTGGGTGGGAAAGAACATTAAAGCTCATCCAGTCCCAACCCCTGCCATGGGCAGGGACATCTCCCACTATCCCAGGTTGCTCCAAGCCCCATCCAGCCTGGCCTTGGACACTTCCAGGGATGAGGCAGCCACAGCTTCTCTGGGTAACCTGTGCCAGGGCCTCACCTCCCTCACAGCCAAGAACTTCTCCCTGCAAGTTCCTAAGAATGCCAGTCCCAGACACGGCGTTCATCTTCAGATCTATTCTATCTCACACACAAAGAAAGAAAGAATTAACACTAAATTTCACCTGTCACAGACAGGATATCTGGGAAATGGTTCCCATGTGAAACCCCCCAGATTATTCAGATAAATTGTGGGCTAAATGCAAAGCCTCACACAAAAGGGGACAGTCCCAGTGGTTGTCTGAACTCACCATTGGGGTTGTAGCAGTAGGCGTCCCACCTCTCGCTCCTGTTGAGGCGAATCCCATAATCAACAATTCCAGTCTTTCCAAAGCCACAGTTGGCCCCAGCTTTTACTATGGGATAGCCCACCCTGCCCTTTGCCATCCAGCCAGCAGCACACACATGGAAACCTGCAAGAGAGGGAAAATGAGACATGGATGTGATCATTCCCACACAAGAAATGCTGCTTTTTACTCAACAAAGTCTTACTCAAGCTGATGGCTCAATGACCTGGGTGTAATTGGCCTGATAGAAATTGAGCTACACGAAAGAACAGGGCTTTGAGAGGGTGATTTTAAACACAGAGTCTAAAATTGAATTGTGTTCTCCACAATGTGATTACTGGTTCTTCATTTGAAAACCAAAATCAAATGCAGATGGACTGCACAGATCCTCGGGTAGTCAGTTTTAAGTGCTCTACCAGCACTTGTAATCAAATTAAACACTGGATGAGTTTTCCAAGTGTGTTCGTTGTTTCCCCTTTGAAGTCATACAAATTTACTCAATCACATCTCAAGAGTTCTCAGCCTTAAGTTCTAAAAGTGAATAAAATACTACAGACAAATACTACAGACAGCTAAAATCCCAAAGTATTTACTTAAAACGCTTTCAATTTCAATTTAAATACCTGACATGCCTCGAGTGTTTCTTGCCAAACAAAAAGATCCTGTTAATGCATTTTGTGGCTGAGAACTCAACAGCAATAGCCAAAGAATGCAACGTTGTTCACCCTCTGGTGGAGACCCATCCAATGTTTTCACCGAGGGGATCTGGAACATATTTGTGGCATCTTAGGGCAATGAGCTCCTCAGAAGAAACAAAAGTACCCTTTTCACATGTGTGCTGGTGCTGAGAGCCAGCTTCTGACTCAACAGCAGAGCGAAAAAATGTCTGGAGTGGAGGATATTTTCCATTGTTTTCCCAGTGCTCTGAATGAATGAATAACTTATTAGGAATCAACCAGAAACAGAGTAGAGCCTTCACTCAGCTCCACTTGTCACTCCAAGCACAGCACTCATTCCCTTGCAGGGAAGATATGGCTGGAGTAATATCTTGATGAAAACAAGAGATGTTGACCTTTTGGAATGAGTCCAGAGGAGGCCATGGAGATGCTCCCAGGGCTGGAGCCGCTCTGCTCTGGAGCCAGGCTGGGAATGCTCACCTGGAGGAGAAGGATCCAGGGAGAGTTCAGAGCCTCTTCCAGGGCCTAAAGGGGCTCCAGGAGAGCTGGAGAGGGACCTGGGACAAGGGATGGAGGGACAGGACAAGGGGGAATGGCTTCCCACTGGCAGAGGGCAGAGAGAAATGGGATACTGGGAAGGAATTCCTTGCTGTGAGGGTGGTGCAGCCCTGGCATTGGTCACGCTCAGTTACTGAGGGCGAAAACTGGAGGCTACTTGGGCAAAAATCACGGAGTTTGCAAGCCTCTCAGTCCCAGAATTCATAACAGACAGGACAACACACGACTGGCAACCCTGTGAAGGAGCCACGGGAGCAGCAAAGTGCCCCGACGTTTTCCAAACCTATTTTCCGCGCCGCCTCCAGCTGCTGGTACGTGGCCAGGTGTCCTCCTTCGTATTCACAGACAGCTTTGGCCTCTGCGTAGGTGAGCTGGTACTTCCCCAACCGGGACTCCCTGTGATACACTCCAGCAGCTCGTTCTGTGGGAACAAACCAGGACACGGCTTGGATCTCAGCCCTCACCAAGGCCAGCGGTTTCCCCCAGACCTGCACGTTGGGCTGCACGTCTTCCAGGTGAAGAGAAATCCTTCAGGCAGCGGCAGCTGTGCCACGGGGGAAGTGTCAGGAAAACACGTCCCTTCCCGACCCAAAGGAATGTGTTTGCAACCTAAAGGTAGGGTTTGGTTTGGGAGAAGTTTGGAACAGAGCGTGTCAGCGCTTGGAGAGTTTTTGAGCAACAGAAAAATCAACAAATGCTGGGGAGGCCTCCCCTGGGCCGACTCCGAAGGCAGTAGTTATGGGAACCATTGGCTGGTGTCAGCATCCCGAGCTCTGTGTATCCTGTCTGACTCGGGGGAAGCTCCTTCTGGATTGCTATCACAGCATCCTTTTGGCTGGAACTCCCAGCGCCTTTGTGAGATGAATCAGAGCTTTGTTTTGGATCTCCGGAGAAGTTAAATCACAGCTACTTGGATAGAGGAGAGGCAGGAATTAAAGGGGAGAAAAATGTGAAATAAAAATATCGGAGCGTGTGTCACAAAGGGCAGGACCAGAACAATTGCTGGCTGACATTTCTGCTGCACAGAAAATTAATACACTTTCTTCATTATCTTTTTCTCTGCCGTTGCAAGTGCGATATGAAGCAGCTTTCCAAGGAACCCTAGAAACTGCCAGTGCTGCTACCAGTTTTATAATCTTTGCATGTTGCACTTGTCTGATGCCATATGTATGGAAATCTGTCTCAGAAGCAATCTGCATAGCTAATCTGAAGGGAGTTTTTGTTTAGGTCTCACTTATCTTTAGCATAATCCGAGAGAAATGGCTGTTTGCAGCTATCACCACTCAGCGTGACTGAGAAAAGATGGAAAACAGGGAGCATTTTTACAGTAGTTATTTGTACCATAAAAATAAAGAATGTATTTTCTAGGGACACACTTGGAGTCAGTACTCTTGGCTGGGTTAGGGTATTTTTTTTAAAAGCCACGGTCACCACTGAATTGTGGTTAGGAATGGTGAGATCCCTTAATAGACACGGAGTGATGTTTGCCAGGGTGGTTTTTGGACCTGCAGTCACTGGCCTCATGCCCAGAGAAGTAAATTAGATTGCTGACAACAGTCTCAGGAGAGCCAGAGTTGCTTTCTGCAACATCACTGGGAATATCGCTGGCACGGGCACGGGATAACATATACTCCATGGAAAAATCTTGCTGAAGAAGCCCATTCCGTTAGCTAACAACTCACAGCTGTGGAATAATGGCATGTTATATTACAAAAACTCTATTTTAATTAAGAATTTATTCGTAGGAAGTATTACTTTTCAGTCACTCAATAGTCTGTCATGTCTAAGCTCATGAGAAATCAAGATAAATCAGCTCACTGCTGTGTGCAGAATGGTTCTGTGGGATTGGGAATGCAGGGCTGGTGAATCCGAGTCCCCCAGCGAACAGCACAGTGCTGGGCCTGGTTGGAACACGGGAATCCACAGTATTGATCCCTGCAGGGCACAGGGAAGGGAACTGGAAGGTGATTGGAACACACAGATTGTATTCCTTGAGCTGCCACGGCAAAGGCACCATTTTCAGTTGGCTTTTCCACCTGGCAATCTTGTTTTTAAACCTTATCCCTCTAAAGGTATCTCCCCTCACTTATTGCTGGAATGTCACTATAGACAGGCACCATGTTTCATGGAATATTTCTGGAAAGATCTGCCCTTCCCAGAGTCTGCAAGGCTGAAACCAACAGCAGCAGCACCAAGTCTTCCTGCGAGGCCTTGGTGGGTGGTGAATCCTGCAAGGAGCAATCAGCCTCCACCTCTTTTATTCCTCTGCAACAGGATAAAAGTAGCCTTTGGAAAAACAGACCACACACATCTCCTTCCCCCAGCTTGGAGATTTGCTGCTGGCTCCCTGTGTCCCAGTTTAATGACACAGCATCCCCTAACAGTGGACCCTAATTAACTGATGGAATCTTGCAATGGCTTTTTTCCTCCTCTTTCTTAATTACATGTGGGGCTGTGCAGACAGATAAACTGCATTATCAAACACAGACCTAGGTCAGAGCATTGTACTTGGTAACTCTTCATTTCCATATTTATGTCTCTGGATAGGTATGAATTTATATCCTGAGGCAGGCAGGAAAATGAATTACTCTTTATGGAGGCGAGCTCACGGCCATGTCGATAAAACCCACATGAAATGTTGATTTTTCTGGCCAGCACAGGCACTGTGAAAGGCCCGTGGGTTCCATGGCTGACAGGAGGTGTTCCTCCCAACTCACATTTCCTAAAATGACTCCTTGGAGTCCAGGGACAGCAGGATCCTGCAGGGACAGCAGCAGGAGGTGCTGAAACGTAGCCAAGCTCTTCTGCACAAACACAAGCAGCGAGAAACTCGGCCTAATCAGGTACCTGCAGTGTGCATGGAACGAGTACTAAATGCGACATAAAAGGGATCTTTACCTCTGAAGGAGAGGGTGGCCAGGCAGAGCTCCTGCCGGGGGCTCTGCTGAGGCACATGGGCACACTCCCAGAACTCCAAGCCGGGTTGGTGCAGCCCCTAAACCACCCTGACACACGCAGTGGCAGTGGGGATGGAATTCTGGGCAGAGGCCTGGAAAACCTCCCCTGTGGCACTAGGAGCTGGCACTGGAATAAGTGCAGGAGCAAATCTGGGCGAGGCTGTGCCAAGCCTCTCATCAGTTGGCAATAAACCTTTGGTCACAACATGCTGGTGTCAGAGATGAGCAACATTAAAACTCCATTTGCACCGGGAATACATTCCCAGGGAGGTGACAGAGGCAGCTGCAGCAGGGCTGGCTGAGGAACAAGAGATGTTCTGTAAATAGAAATAAGGTGAAAGCCATGGGTGCTTCCAGAATGACAGTAATTCAAGATTTTACACATGTGCTAAAGATTTGTGGAGGAAAAAGGTAAAATGGAAATATCCCTAAATTTTCAATTTGGTGCTTTATCAGAAGAGGCGATAAGAAAAGTTCAGATATCACTGTGCATCCCCAGGTTTTATTCCAGGGAGGGAATAAAGGTTTTATTCCAGTGCTCATGCACTGTGAGATTGGGGTGATCTCTTTTACTATTCAAGTTACTTTTTAAAATTTTTAATACAAAGAAGCATTAACTGGATATCTGTGAATTTGCCAATGTTTTCTTCATTTATATATAGTGTCACTGAATTCCCATTGGTAATTCAATTAACTGCACTTTGAGGTTCATTTCAATAATGTTACTGCTGTAGTTACACAAGATGGTGCATTTCTATTTTGGTTTGGTTTGGTTTATTTAGAGAAAGTCATCAGTTTCTTACCCCCTGGTTTATTTTTATTTACTCTCATGGTAAATGCTTCAAGGTGGAGCAAAACAGAATTTTATTATGCATGCCAATTAACACACAGTTGCTCCATTTGAAAGAATTTGATTTTTTTTTCTTCTATTTCAATTCACGAAACTGCTTCAGTGATCTCTGTTATCCCAAATTTTTGAATAACAGCTGCTCGAGGTGGAGCCTGGAGCTGCCAAGCTGTCCCTCCTTGGAGCTCTCCCCCAGCTGAGCACCCCCAGGAACTGTGTGGCACAGCAGGCATGTCCCAGGGTTAGGGGGGAAAGAGAAGTCATTAAAAACGTGCAGTCAGATGGAAAACACTCCAGATCATTTCTGTGCCTCGTTTATGTTCCTGTTGGTTTGCAGGGCCCTCTGAGAGGGGCTTGGAGCCACGTGGTTGCTGCAGCAGCTGGCAGAGCATGGCCCTGATCCCTCAGGAGACACCTGAGCACCACCAGGCACAGGGATCCCTTCCAATCCCTCAGGAAATGCACAACATTCTACAGAGGATAAAGGATCTGTAAGTATCTGTCTGTAAAACAGAGCACTCGCTGCATGCCTTGATTTTGGCATCCTTTAGGAGACTCCATTCTGGATATGTTGGATTGGATAATTATAAAGAGCTATAAAAGAACTCTCAGAGCTATTGAAACCCACTTGAGGTACAAGAAACTATTCCCACCACATTTTTCTCTTGCCCTTTTGAAATCTTCTCTGCGCTGTGAAATGATGTGAACAAACCAACGGCCAAAACATTCCCATTTCTGCACTTTTCTAGAAACCTAGGAAATATTATGGCTATTATTTCCAGATCATTTAGTTTCATATGCAGGACCCCAGGCATGTGAAGCATGCTCATGCAGAAAGTAATTCATTCCTTTGGCAAATGTTTCTTTCCAGACTCCTTTTCCTTCAAAACAAAGCAACTGTTACTTAATGCAGTTTTCCCTGTACCTCATGCTGCAGATGAAATACTCTGGAATTACCTTTTCCTGCATTTCAGTGAAACTGTAACAACAGTAAGCCCTTAAAAACTGACAGTCACTGCTCGGATAAAGTGATTTCAACACCTTTCAGTGCAGGATTTGGCTGATCTCAGTGCACAGCTCAGTGCTGGGTGCTCATCTCTCCCCTGGCAGACAAACACAGCGACTCTGCAGCAAAGCATTGGTGACAATGAAGGGATTTCTTACCCAACCAAATGGAGTTATGCAGCACTCCATCCTTGAACCCCCACGCTCGAGCCTCGTCCCACAGCAGGGCAGAGAAGAAAAGCAGTGCAATCATCTCCTGTGAAGTGTGGGGCTGTAAATATTCCCGGATCACACACTCCAGGCTCTCCCAGCAGCTGGCTCAATCCTGCTGGAACATCTGGGAGCCAGACCTTAAATAGCGCGTTCAGCTGTGAGGTCAGCGAGCCTGCTCCAATTGTGCTGCTGCACTTCTGACACAATTCACTGTGGTGTCTGCAGTCGCCCATGTGACTCACTTTTGGCTCTCCTCATTCCCACCGTGTCCAAGAAACCATTCCAGCCCTCACTACTGCAGCACACACGGACACTTTCCATGCCAAAGTCTGTTCGCTGCCTTCCAGTTCCATGAAGCAAAACTAGGAGCCAGCCTATCTGCTGGGAGTGTTCCTAGTCACACCATTTACAGGATCTAACAGATCTCACATACTCCCTCTCGTTCTCATTTAAACATTCTCTTCTCTTGTAGATAATTCGGATTTATTTTCACAGTGACCCAATCAATGAAAGAAATTTGAGTATTTTGCACTGATTTGAATTCAGTTTCCCTACGAGGAATCTGTAATTGGAAATCAAACTCCCGGATCAGCACAAAGCTGCAAGTGTCAAAACCAGATGCTCTTTGTTCTGCAAGTGGGAAATAAAGCTAAAAACTTCCCCTCCAAACCACAGTTGAAAATCTGATTCACAGCGTGACAGCTGTCTGCTTGTCTTCCCTTCTGGCTGCAAGTGAATCCTGCAGCTGCTCCTCGTGCATGAGTGGGAGAGGAGAAAGGGGGGAAAGATGAGGGAGCAGAGAAATGGTCTGATGCTCCACACTCCTGAGCAGCCCTTGGAAAACTCTGCTCTCCAGTTCTGATAATGTTGGTTAACTTCTGAGTCAGGAGCTACAGACAGAGACGTGCTCACGACCATGCCAACAACCAAATTAATGAAATCAAGGAAAGGGAAAGGGTGGAGGTGTCTGTGCCTACTCACGGATATTTTAACCCAGATGACTTGTACCACTGAGGAAGATTCATCACTCCAGTCTTCAAGTGATGAATGCCTGGCTACACTTAGAGACACACACGTGTTCCTCCCACCTCCAACCGGAGCAGAATCTTCTGGGAACCTGCAAACGATAAAGAGGAAAAAAGGCAGGACTGGAAACCAAGGGGAAGTGAAAATTCAACAGCAATGTAGTTCATCGTAATTTAAAAAGAGACATTCCCAATTCAGGTGAAGAGAAAGAAGCATGATGTGGATGTGGGTTGTCCTTCCCTGCACAGGACACCTTTTCTCCCTGCCATTCCACGTTGATACTGCAACATGAACTGGGAGTTTAAAGACCTCCTATCAGAGCCAGATGTCTGTGTCACAGGGAATTTTCTGTCCCGTGGGAGGCGGGTGCCAGTCCCACAAGATCACAGAAATGTGGGGATAGTGACTAAATCATAAGAGCAAGGAGTGCAAACCAGCTGGGAGATGATTTGTCACACACTGAAACTGTTGAGAAAGGCACTCATGCAATAATGAATAAAAAATATTCTTTACTGAATTAACTGCTCGTGGTGAAAGGCCTCGGTTGGAAAAAGCAACTTAATAAATAAATAAACCAGTTCTAATAATGACAGAATCACAGAATCATTAAGGTTGGAAAAGCCCTCCGAGGTCACCAAGTCGAACCCTCAACCCAGCACCACCACCACGGTCACCACTAACCCATGTCCTCAAGTGCTGTTTTTTGAACACTTCCAGGGATGGGGCCACCACCACTTCTCTGGGAGCCCATTCCAATGCCTGACAATCCATTCAGAGAGGAAATTTTCCCTAATATCCAATGTAAACCTCCCCTGGTGCAACCTGAGGCCCTTTCCCCTTATCGTGTCACTTGTTACCTGGAGAAACCCTCAGGTACCTTGTAGCTCTCTGGAAGAACAGGGCTGTCTGTTTAGAAGTCCAAGAAATACAGGGGCTTATGGATCACAGAATCAGGGAATGACTGAGGCTACAGGGCAGCATGAAGGGTCATCCAGTCTCGGAGCCAGGACTCAGATGTCCATTATCACATCCTCTGAATGGCCCATCAAGTGAATAAACTTCGCCTCTGCCACGCAGTAACAAATCTCCCTACAACTCCCTGGCAGGAGGTTGGTCGACCTCTTCCTCCAGGGAACGAGGGACAGGACAAGGGGAAATGGCCTCAAACCGTGCCAGGGGAGGTTCAGGTTGGCATCACAAAGAATTCATCACAGAAAGGGTGGCCAGGCACTGGAAGGGGTGGAGTCCCCATCCCTGGAGGTGTCCCAGGAATTCCTGGACGTGGCACTCAGAGCTGTGGGCTGGGGACAAGGTGGGGATGGGCACAGCTTGGACTCCATGGGCTGGGAGGGCTTTTCCAGCCTCAGGGATCGCGTGACTCCATCGAAAGCTCTGCAGGGCTCAGTACCTGTTTTACTGTGAATGTTTTGCAGTGTCAATAAAGTGCCACCTCCAGGCCTGCACATCTGCATCCCCAGGGAGCCACAAAGGGAAGTTTTCACCTGCAAATCCCAGCAGAACCTCTCACCACCGAGAAGACATTCCACAGCTGTACACAGGCATTCATCTGACATTCTTAAGCTTTCTTCCAAGTTTTCCACATTTAAATATATCCCAGACAAATCTTATATAAATCGGAGGGGGAGAGAGGACTTTCCTTAACTCTTTCTTGACTCTTTCCTTTAAACTTCCCACATTAAAAGCACTGTTTGAAAGTTTTTCTCTGGGTTTCACCAGCACTTGAAGTAAATCCTTAATTTGGTGGTTCCAAACTGGTGTGAGAGCCACAGTGATAAAAGACTAATTGTAATGAGGAAAAAACCACACAGGGGCTTAATGAATGAACCACTGAGGATGGAGGAATTTTTAAAAAATCACAGTAATGTATGGGGTCATGGATCTCTTTGCATTAATTTAAATATTAAGCATCTACAACTTTTCTTCTTCTTCTATTTAGATACACAGTGAGAATATTTGTAGCTGATTTATAGCTTTTAAATTTTTAATATTCATATCTTTTTATTGGTGATATAGAATATATTACGATGATATAGTTTATAGCTTTGAGAACGAGCCTGAGAACAATCCCAGAAATGATGAATTTAAATGGAAGGAATGCAGTGAAAGGCCTTTCATTGGGAGGTTTTTTGCAAGAAACTGTAATCTCATTCAGAAAAAATTACTTGGAGGAAAGTGCAGGAAAAGGAGTGCAGGGAAAGAGGAAGTAGAAGAATTGAAGTTTTTCTTATGAGAAAAAAACCTAAAAATAGCTGCTGTTAAAGGGAGGGTTATGACCACACTGACTGAATTTACCTTGGGGGAACGCTGGGAATGGAGGAAGAGCTATTTAACATAAAGAAAGGAAAAAACCTAACAACATCATCCCATCCTATCCCATTTCATCCCATCCCATCCCGTCCCATCGAGAGTTAAATTTAGGCCGAAAAGCCAAAGACAACTTAAACCATAAGTTGAGATAAGTTTTAGAAGAGCCCAACAAGAAGAACACCTGATTTATTCCGGATATTTGAGGAGGAACTTGGACTTGGTGTTCATTGAAAGAAGGCCACCTCCAGTGGTATCCTACCTTTATCCCATTTTAAACCAATTTGATCTTATTTTAAACTTTTTTTTCATAAACTGAGGTACAAGGCACAAGTTGAAGGATTGTCCCACACTCCAGGACCTCCATGGAGAACTTCAGAACCATCAGGTCCCAACCAGATGCCACATGGCAGAAATAATCATTATTACCTGAATTATTCCTGATGGATTCTCAAACCTTCCTTCACCAAAACATCCTGTATGAACTAAACCTGTCCTGCTGCAACTTTAGCTTGTTTCTTCTTTTCTTCTTCAGCAAACAGATCCTTTAGGGCCTCTTCATAGCAGGAAAATTATGTTGCAACTCTTATTTTTGTCTTGGTTTTGGTCTCTCCTTCAAAATCACCAAGCTGCTCTTTTCATCTTTCCTGCAGCTCATATTTTCCAGACTCTCGGATCATTCTCGTTCCTCTCCCTGCTCCCTTCCCAGGTGTCCTGCATCCCTCTGGAAGTGCCATGCCAAGAACTAAACATGGAGCTCCAACAAAAGCCTCGGCCGTGTTGAGTCATGGATTTTCCAGACGATGTTTTGCTTCCTGTGAAATCCTGCTCTGACATTTGCTGCTGGTGAAATTTCCTTTAAAAACAACAAGTCAGGTTTTCGAAACACCTTTTTCACTTGGAGTTTCTTAGACAAGAAGATGCTTGGAGCAGGAAAATGCATCCAAAGTGAAAATACCCAATGGGATTTGGCAGGGCTGCCTGAATATATTAACCTGCTTTTCCAATCTCTCTTTGCTTGGATGCCTTCTGCTTCAGTGAAAGCCAGGAAATGATACAGAAATGGTGGTTTTTGGGAAAGAATCGATGAAATTTTTATATTTATGGTTTGGACTAATGAGAAAATCACTACTTACGAACTTACAAAACAGGATTACTAAATTTTTCACACATCTGTTGTACTTAAGGAAAGACAAGAGGACTTTCTAATGAAATTTCCCAACTTTTTCTGTCCCCTATTGGCTTCAGATGATGCAATTTTAGAAGTATTTGATAACGTGAGAACTTCTTGGCCAATGCTCTTACTATTTGTTGTCCTAGTGTTAAGTTAATCTTTCAGAGAGTATTTAGTCTTAGAACTAAATATTTTTAAAGCTCCTCTCTTTTGTCTTGTAGTGGAATTCTCCTTGGAATCAATGCCCATTTTTATCAGCAACATCAGTGAGACAAGAACCACCCATTGTTTGTAATGGTGCTTTAGTTTTAAAAAAAGCAAACAAAAAAACCCCTTCATGTGAAAGTAGAACAAACCAAAAACATTCGGGATTATTAAGAGCAGATGTGAGGAGAGTATAATGGATTCACTTATAAAAAACCTGAACCTTTGCCAAGTTCAAATATTTGAAGTCCTATAGTGACAGTTGCTCTAAATAAAAAAATTGAACCGATCAAAATTTCAAAAGTATATATATAATAGATATCAAATTAACAAGTGTCTCATGGATGTCCCTCTGTGTTTACAGTTTAAAACTACAGAAATGTATTCAAAAAGGACAGAATGTTGTAAACACAGTTTTTGAGCCTGTGATGCTGAGGAACGGGTAATGTGGCAGGGGGATGCCAAGACAAACAGGCTCCAAGGGTTGCCAAGAAACTCCTCCAGGAAAGAACAACTTGCAGCTCCAGCCACTGCAAAGCCAACTGCAACAGTTTTGGGGTGCTTGTGAAAATATTAATATTCAAGTGCAAAATGAATGTATGCAAAGAGGCAGATGGACAGAATTTAGTCCCTTAGGAGCACAGTTAGGAGTTGTGAGATTTGTTCCCTGATTACTAAATACACATAATAATCAGAGGTTTAAAAGATTAGGTGCTTCTATAATACATTATATATTATTTCTTTATTTATTTTACATTATAGATCTATAAAAATATAATATTATATATATTTGACATTGGCAGCTGCTGAAATTTCCTTTAAAAATAACAAATCAGGTTATTTTAGAACACCTATTTCACTTAAAACGACTTTGACAAGAAGATGCTTTAAGTAGGAAAATGCATCCAAAATGAAAGCATCCCATGGGATTTGGCAGGCCTAATATAACATATATTCATATAATGTATTTTATATCAATAGATATATAAAAATACAAATATTACTGTCTGGCAGACGTGTATGAAACATCTGGTATTTACATTACAGGAATTTTGAAAGCATTTTATATGAACTATTTTCACAGTGGTGAAAGGAAGATTAGAGTTAAATCACTGGTGACCATTCAAACTCATGGAGACAATTTTTGTGAAAAAGACTCTCTGTTCAAGCACTTTGGGGAAAGAAACATTCCCGTAAGCTTCCAGGCTTTAAAAATAGGGAATTCTAAGAAATCCTCCCATGTGTGAAATAGTAGAGGTCATTATTTATGCCTGCAAAGGCCAATTAAGAAACTGCAAGGAATACTTACTTCTGAGAAAAATAATAATTACTTTCATCCCCTAAGCTGTACATAGGCAGGCAGTGAGTGTTCAGAAGGAAAATATTCCCATGAGTTTGTGCACAAATAATTGAGAAAATCTGAACAGGTCCATGAATACTTTGGAAAAATTGTTCTTAGAAGCCATCATCAGAATGTCTCCCGCTGATGTGTTTTGCTTCTGATTGATATTCCTGGTAGGCAGGTTAAAAAAGGAATTTATTAGCCCCAGGGTGGAATTGAACTGGACAGCCCAGTGTTGCATCCCTCCTCCCTAAACTCTGCATTTTGGAAAAGCTGGAGGGCACTGAAGTCCTCGTGTGTTCAATCCAGTGGTTACAGCAATCCAGAATCACCAGGGTTGGCAGAGACCTTTAGGATCATCGAGTCCAACAGTAAAAATACAAAGAGTCTGGGGCATCCTAGAGGCCAGGGAAGAGGGAAAATCCCTGAATCACTTGGAGCTACCTGTTCAGGCTCTCCCTTCCACTCCTTCCTCCGGACTCCTTGAGTCCAACACCTTCTAACACCCTGGGATGCGGAATTACGGCACTGCCAGCAGCTCCTTCCATAAAATCCAGGCTGAGACCTCTTTCCTCTTCAGGACACAGACCTGTGCCCACCATGGGACAAGGTGTCCACCCACCCTGTGCATCCCAGCTGGACAACTGTCACCTAGATCTGGAAAAGCGTGATCATGCTTTAGGACAAACCTCTCCCCGTGCCGTGTCCTGGGCTGGTTTCCCAGGAAGCCCAACACCAGGTTCTCCCACTCCTCATTTTGTGTGGTATTCCAGATTTTGTAGTTGAATACAGGGATCATCCACAGGGATATCCCCTAAAAACCTGGATGTTAGCTTATCACCCTGGACTCTGGCACGCTGGTGGTGGAACCTGCCCCTGCTTGGACAGTCACCTGGTCAGCTGAAGAGCAGAACCTCCAGCTCCATAAAAACAAGCACCACATTCATCTGCTTTGCAGTATCAGGCCAAATTCCTCCTGAATCCCAGGGAGATGGATTTGGTGATAACACACTGGGATTCGTCTCAGCAGCCATTGCTTAAGATGTCCCTTTATGCCTGCAACACTCATTTCCTACCCCCTGCACACTGATTTTCTCTCCCCCCTCCCTCTGTCTGCTCCAGCTGCTGAGGAAATCAACTTTCCATCTTTTCCTAATGACTCAAGATCTTATCAGCTTTTTCTTTTACTCTTCTTTATTTTTCTAAGAAGTATGAGATCTCTGTCACCCATTTCCTAACCTTCTGTGAAGGTTACATCCGTGGCCATATTCCACACCCTGGGGGCTCAGGAGAAGGCAGCTGGTGTCCCTGGTGATGGCCTTATCCATGCAATTCCATGACTGCAGCAGCCAGCATGGTGCCAACTCATGCTCTTGGCATTGCCTCCTCATCCTGGAAATGCCTGGTTGCACAACTTGGCTGGAAATGGTTTTATAATGGTATGGATTATTCCCTCTTCTTCTGAAATGATGCTTGGAATTTTTCCTCTAGGTGGTCACAGTCACCATCAGCATCTTCATTCAAGGAATGACCTGCTGGAGGTCTGGACTTCCAAAAGAGGCAATCCCAGCTTTCCAGCCTGAGGTAATTACTAATGAGTAAGTTCTTTGCTGTGGGTAACATCACACTTTCCTCTTCTAATCATCCTGTGGTTTATATATTTCTTTATTTCCTGTGGCTGTGAGCCACTGTCTCCTTCCCAGATTCTTCTGATGTGCACGAGTTTTTGTGGAGTTGATATTCTCCTTGCTTTACTTCTTTTTCAAGATCTATTTTCTCTGTTATCTTTCTCACTATGAAATAAACTGGAATATCCTATCCCACAGTAATATCTCTCCATTAAAGCCATTTTTGCATGACTGTGGGCTCAACCTCCTCTTTACACATTTATTAAAATACCCCTTTGCTTTGTTCACATATTTGGCAGGTTGTGACTGATCACATTTTATTTTTATAGTATTAATTTGTCCTTGCTTTTCATGCTCTGACTTTTCATCATCTGCCAGCTCCCAGTTTTGAGCCATTAGAACACTCCACTCCTACATAAGAATTCCAAAGGCAAAGCAACCCCTTTCACTGAGATTAATTCAATTGTACAAATAAACCTATGAACTCGAGTTCTTTTAAATCAACCTCATATACAATGTGTCAAAAATGGATCAAAATAACCCAGCTAATTGCTCTTAAACATTCATAGGCATTCTGAGGCTTCAGCAGCATGTAAATGTAAAATGCAAATTTCCTGTTATTTACAATATAATTGATTCATATTCCTTTGATATTTATCTTGCCCAACAGTAAATATTATTAAACACCACTCCAGGCACTGTGGAAAAAATATCAGTGGGAATATAAATGGAAAATTATATTTCTTGCCACTTGAAGATGAAAAGGTAAAATGAGAATTCTCGCAGCTCTCACAAAATAAGTCAAAAGGATTTATTTTTTCAGGGTAAAGAGTTTTTAAATAGCACTAAAGTGCCTTATTGGGATGTGAATGGCTGCATTTAGAGATGTATATTCATGAGTTTACAATTTTAGGAAAACCCTGCACTGTCACAAATCCAGTGTGGCTGATTCAAGTGACAAAACTGTGATCCCAAAAGCCAGATGGAACTGCAGCCTGTAATTCAGTATCTTGGAACGAGAGGATCTTTAAGGTCCCTTCCACCCCAAGCCTTTCTGTGATTCCGTGACCTTTAAGTACTCAAATTCAGCCTTAAAAAAAATTGATAATTAAAGGCTTTCCTTGACAGCACTGCCACGATGGATTATCCGAATGAAAATTAGGCTCGTTTTTGTTTCCTTCTTTTTTCCTCCAGTTTTCCTAATTCTTTGTCATGACAGTGCTTCCATCCTGGTGGGGTATATGTGGGGTTTGACATTTAGTGATTTGCAGAACAGATCCAGGTCTCATCCAGGAATCCCAGCCCAGTCTGAGCAGGCCTTCAAAGCTCTCAAGCAGTGTCATTCCAGGAACTCTGTTCCCTGTCCTCCCTGAAGAGTAACAGCTGCATCCCATTAACCAAAACCAATATCCCAAATTCAGAGCAGTGGGATGAAGCTGTCAAGCTGACTGAATCATCTTTCCCCAAAAGCTGGTGATACAATCCTTACCGAAACTGGCTGCATGTGGAATATCCAGTGCTTTGGTGCAGGACTTGCGGCCAGCTCACTCATCCTGGGAAAGGTAATTCCTGAGGAATGGTTGTGCAGACAGCCCAGCGGAGAAGGAAAACCCACGAATTTTCTATTTGCTGGCCAAACACAAAGGAGAAAAGATAGAAAGGAATAAATTTATGTGTTATTTCAAAGCAAAGCGATTTTTTTAGTGAAACGGACTGGTTTGGGATCAAGTTTTTTATTTTATTAGATTTAAAGTATTTCATTTTCATTTCAGGGTTTAAAAAAAATTAATTATGAAATGCAGTTATTTCCCAAAATGTCTGAAATGAAAAATCAAATGGTTTCACTTTGCAAGAGTTGAAACTAATATTGGACCTCCTTCAATAGATTTCCTCTCTTTCCATAACTGCTTTTTACCCAGATTTTTTAAGTTTTCCCCTCCCTAAAACTTACTCAGTTTTGTGTGGTGAAATAATCAAAATACAAACCCATTCACTGAATTTGAAGGCTGTGAATACCATCCCAGTAGATATTTAATGCTGATTTAACAGAAACCTGCCAGATCTGAACCAGAATACCAAGGATTAGGAGCCACCTATTTTAGAGCTGGACACAGCAAAGTAACTTCAGCCAGAATCAGTGCCATAAAAATACAGTGTTTAAAAAAAACCCTGCAAAAACTCCACAGAGCTTTTAGGAGTTGGTAACATTCCATTTGGAAATGAGCTGGGCTGAGTTGTTGTGTCTTTGTCTTCAAAAGGTGCTTTATGTGCAGGAGTGCAGGGAGTTCATCCAAAACAATTAAATTCTGGGTTAGTTTGGAAAAAAATGGGAAAAGGGAAAAGGGAGAAGGAAAAGGAAAAGGAAAAAAGAAAGGGAAAGGGAAAGGGAAAGGGAAAGGGAAAGGGAAAGGGAAAGGGAAAGGGAAAGGGAAAGGGAAAGGGAAAGGGAAAGGGAAAGGGAAAGGGAAA
>WBMZ01006583.1:118738-148639 GCA_013400975.1 Atrichornis clamosus
AAAAAGAAAGAAGGAAAAAGGGAAGAAGGGAAAGGAAAAGGAAAAGAAAAAAGGGAAAGGAAAAAGAGAAAGATAAAAAGAAAATGAGGGAAAAAGGAAAAGAAAAATAGAAAAAGAGAAAAAGGGAAGGGATAAGAAAAGGAAAAGGAAACACAACCCGTGCAATCTCCCGTATTTCCCCTGGAGGCCCCCTGCGGAGGTGCCTCCATGGCGAAGGCAGTGGGATTTCCACAGGAGGGAAGGAATCAGCCATTCATCGATCCTTGGATTCACACTGGGCCTTCCAACACAAACCAGGGCCAAAGCACTGAATGATGAGAAATATCCACAGGCAGAGCTGGGCTTCCCATCTCTGGCTCTGCCAAAGCACTTCCGCCTTGGGCTGGATGGAGGAGCTGCATTCCCTGAACACCCCAGCTTTCCATCAGCACTTACGGCTAATTTTCCCATTTAGGTTTGGTGACGCCTGTGGGAGCTAAAATTTGGAATATCAGTCTCCAGTTGATAAATCCTTGTCTGGATTGGGGCGTGGGATGAACTGCCCAAAGCAGTGGTGTTAATAAACACCCCCAATACATTCAGTTCTCATTAACAGCTTCTCAGAAATGACCTCTCCTCATCACTCATGAGTTTTTCCAAGAATATGACAAGGCCAATATTCTATAATACTGGGATTACTTTCCTTCCTGGAGATATCATCTACATGAGCAATTCTCATATTCACTTTTTAATTTATCTCAGCTGCACCAAGGCTTTCTATTTCAGACTTTCTACTTGCTTTACACTCAGGAAGTGTTTCTTTCACGAAGAATGGACTGTATAAAATAATTTCTGGAAATTAAAAAAATGGGGGAAATATCACAATTGCTTTCAAAGAAATATTTCTAGAGATTAAGGCGCTTATTTAAATATTCCCAAAAAGATTATTTTGGTAATCTTCACTCAGAATTACATTCCGAAATCCTGCTGACTACAAAGTTTGGCAGGAAACAGACAAGATCTTTTTTTTCACAGAATCATGGAATTCCAGACTGGTTTGGGTTCAACGGGACCTAAAATCCCATCCCATCCCACCCCCTGCCATGGGCAGGGACATCTCCCACTATCCCCGGGTGCTCCTACCTGGCCTTGGACACGTCCAGGGTTCCAAGGGCCTCCACTGCTTCTCTGGGAAACCTGTGCCAGGGTCTCCCCACCCTCACAGCCAGGAATTCCTTCCCAGTATCCCACCTATCCCTGTCCTCTGGCAGTGGGAAGCCATTCCCTGTGTCCTGTCCCTCCATCCCTTGTCCCAATCTCTCTCCAGCTCTCCTGGAGCCCCTTGAGGCCCTGGAAGGGGCTCTGAGCTCTCCCTGGCTCCTTCCCTTCTCCAGGGGAACATTCCCAGCTCTCCCAGCCTGGCTCCAGAGCAGAGGGGCTCCAGCCCTGGGAGCAGCTCCATGGACCCACTCTAACAGGTCCACGTCTTTCTTGTGCTGAGGACTCCAGACCCGGACACAGCATTCCAGGTGGGAAGTAATTTTTCACACGGACAATTCCAGAATCCCTCTGTTCCAGCCTATGCCATGGCCAGTGATTAACTTGAGACAAACTCAGGATTTTCAGAAGTAATGTTTTATTTTCTTAAGGATTACAAATAATCAATTTCTATTCCTCCATCAAACGAAATAAAAGCACACAATAATACTATTGTCAGGGAGATCTCCACACCTGCTCTCCCGCTTTCCCTCCCCTCTCATTTACCTCTTCTTACACAAACTGTCCTGCACTTGGAATTTCTTCTCCCTGAATAAACCAACAACCCTCCCTGCAACACGAACAGTGCTATTTGAAGCGAGTATTTCCTTAACGTGCAGTGATTTTCCAAAGAGCTGGAATGGGATTCAAGCCTGACAAAGTGCAGCTCAGATGAGTTCTGCATTGTTTGCTTTCAAGCAGCCGTGCTGGGGCTCATCCCTGGCCCACTGCATTGCCTCACTGTGCTGCCTCCCGGGACACACAGCCCAGGGAAGCTGGAACATTCCCAACTCTCGCTGCACACGTTTCAGAATCCTTCCTGTGAAGGATGCAGATTGGTAGAGAGCATTCATTTCATCCTTCTGCTTGTGTTGGAACGGGCCCTGCACGTTTATGTGAGGCAGGAATTCGACACCTAAACTAAAGGTGCTGGATGTCCCTTCTCAGGTCTATTTTTCTCCTTTGCCTTGCTAGGAAAAAAGGGCTGAAAAATAGGGCTGGATTTGTGCTGCCTACAGCGTTGGCCCCAGAAACCAGACCTGGGGGTCCCCTGTCCCACATCAGAGAGGATTCAAGCCCTGTCACACTGGCAGCATCCCTGAAGGAAGTTGTTCTTCACTCCTGTCGATGCAACCCTGCTGCACATCACCCTCTGGGACGGCACAGGATGAGTTGGACTGGAGAAATGAGCCAGCTAAACCCAGCTTTATTCACAGTTAGCTTTGCAGCTGGTTCCTTTCCCAGTCTGGACTGGCACGTGGCTGCAGGAACACTCAGGAGCCGGGAGAAACTGGGAAATGAAGGATGGGACAACTTCTTGAGAGATCCACGTGTTCCTGTTGTCTCATTGACACCAAGATCTGACACACTCCAGATTCTGAGACCTCAGCAGTGAGACCCAGAACTCTCGTCACGATGAATTTCGATGCTGCTTTTTGAAGATATCACCTACAGTTACTGAGAACACAATAAATTTAACATCCCAGTCCTCTCCGTTGGCATTGCACCAAGGCCAGCAAGAAGAGATTTCTTTGTTTGCCCGAGGTTTGTAGGGTTTTTTCCCCAGGAACTTAGTAGGGATCCCTGAGGATGGGAGGTGGTACAGCAGTCATCATTCCCTTTAGGCTAACTCCTGGACAAAATGCAAAGGATTGGGACAGCAGGGTGGTGAGGTCAAACCCACTTCTCCCAGTTGCTGGAGCAGTGCTCTGAGCACAGGGTACTGGTTGTTCTGGAACATGGGGTCTCTGTGCTCTCTCTTAGAATGTGTGAAAAATTACAGAACACAGGGAAAAAAGCACTGATAGACAGGAATCATGTATCCTGCTTGTGTGATAATGTGCAGGTCCTTAAAGAAGAACCTGGAAATTTATTTCCTTTTTCCCAGGCACTAATAAACTACAAATGCAGGACCATCTTCCAAACTCTGGAAATCCTGAAGAAAAGCAAGGAAGGTACCACCAGCCTCTGTTGGCCAGGTTCTGAAAGAAAGCACAAAATAAACTGGATAGCCATGGAAGATGATTCTGTTGGAGTATGAAAGTCCCAAACATGCCATCAGGACACCTCTCTGGTTTTCCTTATGACAGTTATGCTCTAAGCACTTCATTTCCATTTACTTCCCTCTTTCAATCTGTTGTAACTTTAAAAAAACCTCAAATTTTCTCCCTCTGAAGGTAATGTCATGAGATTCTTAACAGTCACTCTCCAGAAACTGAGCCACGGTCAAACAGTTTTGGTGCCAACCAAAGGTAAAACTTCCTTTGGCTTAATCAGAATATTTCTTGCTGTAGATGAGCCCTAATCATGATTTTCTTTTGACATTTCCTGTTTTTCCTGGGCTCATTGCGAGTTTTTCAGGCTCCTGAAGAGTAAGTTTGGAATCAATGCAGACTGCTCAGAGCAATCCTGAGAGCTGTGAAGCTTCTTGTCCTCCACGCTATATTTTGCACCTCGATTTTCCCCTTTAGCCAAACTCTGAAGAGTTATGAAATCCATGTTTTTCCCCGTACTCTGATTCACACGTGGTTAACACCACAAATTCACAACACACAGAAATCCATTCAGATATCAACTCCAAGTCAACTCCGCTTCAATAAAGGAACTTGGCCCAGCTTAGCATCTCCAATAAATTTCCCGTACCAAACAAGCACAAACACATTGTTCAGCCCAAATCCCAAAGCAGGCCATGTAACCAAACTGACGCTGCTCATTCCCTGGAGTTTAGGGAAATAAAGCTCCTTCAGATCAGCTGTGGCTTCCCAACATGACCACGGTCACTGGAGAACAGCCCGCCACTCTGACATTTGAATTTGAAAATCTGCTGGACTTAGGTCATATCATAATCACCTCCTCCCCCCTGGCTACTCCAGCAAAACCTCTCCCTTTTGCTCATTAGTAACCAACTTTGTGTTTATAAAGCAATAGTAAACATTGTTAGCCATTGTCAAGGCAGAAAATAATAATAAAAATAATAATAACACACCCTCAAATACAGGGTCATAGTTACATCTACTTATCTGGAAAGACAGATAAGGGCTTTTGAAACTGCCGTAACAATTGTGCTGTGGGTAAAGCTCCCACTGAATTCAGTGGCACGAGGTGATTGCTATCCAAGCAGGGCACAATCCCAGATTCCCTTCGTGGAGCCAGTGAAAACAAAAGTTCTGAAAACCTTGATGTGGCCGTTCTAGCACAGACCTCCTCGAGTGTGCACACAGAGCCCAACCAATCCCACTGCCACACTTCGCTGTTACACAGCTCCGTCTGCTCCTTCTCCCAAAGCAGAGCTCCACATCTGCTACATGACAAAGTCAGCGTTTACTCTTTCCCCAACCATTTGGCGTATTTTGAATTTCTGAGGATTAATTTCTTGAACAGTCAGCGCTGTTTGACTGTGACACGTACAAAATCCTTTGGCCAATGAGTACAAGTCTGTTTGCAATTCTGAGGGTAACGTTTCAATGATCAGTCAGCTTAGTTCGAAAGGAAACCTGAAAGTAATATACTTCATTATTTTTCTTGGTCTAGGGTATAGACGTTTTCCTTTAGTTATCTATGTAGAATCGTGGAATGGTTTGGGTTGGAAGGGATCTAAAGATCCCGTTCCACTCCTGGCGTGTGCAGGGACACCTCCCACTGTCCCAGGCTCCTCCAAGCCCTGTCCCACCTGGCCTTGGACACTTCCAGGGATCCAGGGGCAGCCATGGCTTCTCTGGGCAACCTGTGCCAGGGCCTCCCCACCCTCACAGCCAGGAATTCCTTTGCAATATCCCATCTATCCCTGCCTTCCATCAGTGGGAAGCTGTTCCCTGTGTCATGTCCCTCCATCCCTTGTCCCAAGTCCCTCTCCAGCCTTTTACCCTCCCTTACATGAGGACCCAGAACTTTCTCTTACTCAAACTGATCTTCAGTGAAACCAAAGTGGGTAATTTTTCCCAGAAACCTCTTTAGAAGTCACATTTTGGTGACAGCCTGACACTTGATTCTCCAGAGTTCTTCTAGAAATTAATTCTTTGGAATGCGGCATCTCCATCTGCAAGGGCTCTTTCTGTCACGGGATGCCACAGAAGGAAGCCATATTCTTTATAATACACATGATTACACAGAATTACAAAAAAATGAGCAAACAAACAAACTCAGCAGAACGCGCTGGAGGAGGCCAAGTTTGTGTCACTTGATGTCACAGACAAGCCCACCCAGGACGGGCGAGCAGCGGCTCCGCCATGAGGCGATGGCCGCCCTCACGCCCGTCCCGAGGGCGCTGCCCTTTCCCAGCCCACCGCTCCCCGCCTTTTCCCGGGATTTCCCCCTTTTCTCCACATTTGTTGCGCGCCCGTGGGACCCCTCAGGGCTCGGCTGAGGGGCGGCGGGGCCGGCGCCTCCTCCCTCACGCCACACGGAGCGAGCGCAGCGGGACGCGGGTCCCCCCGCCGAGTCCCGGGGCGTGGGACGGGGCCGGGCGGGCTCCGGCCCCTCCTCCGCCGGAGGGAAAGCGAAATCGAAAGAGCCCCGGGAGGTGTCTGGAGGGCTCCGAGGAGCCGCAGGATCGGCGCCGGGAGCTGCGGGAGCCCCGGCTCGAGCCCTCCGCCCGGGGCCGCCTGTCCCCGGCCGTGTCCGCCGCTCCCGCCCGGGAGGTGAGCGGGGAGGGAGCCCCTGGCGGCCCCCGGCGCGCGGGGAACGCGGATAAATCAAGGGCAAATGTTGCTTATTTATGCTTTCACTTTCTCTTTTTTTTCCCCCAGGAAACGGTGCAGAAGTCTCTAAATTTTGGTTGCTTGATCCAATCCAGAAAGGGATTCCCGGATCCACAAGCTCAGTTTCAAGACTATGAGTGAAACCGGTTCGGCGGTGCCGGGTGAGAACCAAGGGGAGGATTCCCAGGTGAGACGGTCAGGAATGCCCGGACGGCTCGGGAATTTGGGCTGCTCCTGCTGGGTGCTCAGGAAATATGTGACCTGTGGTGTCTCTAACCTTGATCTTCGGGGATCTAACCTTGTCCCGGCAGCCATAAGTTGGATTTGCTTTGGAGCCTGTGCACCTTGGTGTCTCCTCCTGGATCAGTGACCCAGGAACTTCTCTAAATTCCTTTTTATCTGCCTCCACAAAATGTTGTGGCAACAGATTCAACATTTTAAATTAACTGCTGTGTAAAAGTGTTTTCATTTGTATTAAGCAGGTTTGGGTTGTAAGGACCTTAAAGATCATCCAATCCCACCCCCTGCCATGGGCCCGGACACCTCCCGCTATCCCAGGCTGCTCCAAGCCCTGTCGAACCTGGCCTTGGACACGTCCAGGGATCCAGGCGCAGCCACAGCTTCTCTGGGCACCCTGTGCCAGGGCCTCCCCACCCTCACAGCCAGGAATTCCTTCCCAATATCCCATCTATCCCTGCCCTCTGGCAGTGAGAAGCCATTCCCTGTGTCCTGTCCCTCCATCCCTCGTCCAAAGTCCCTCTCCAGCTCTCCTGGAGCCCCTTTAGGCCCTGGAAGGGGCTCTAAGGTCTCCTCCAGGCTCTCAAGCATAGAACAGGCTGTTCCCATGTGTGTGACAGCACCAAAGTTGCATAAAGGTAAATCCATAACTCTCAGAACAGCAAAGTTGAGTTGTGCACTGCAGAATTCCTCACATCTGTCTCTGGCTTTTATTTCCTGGTAAGGAAGGAGATTTCACATATCCAATATCTCTTTTGCCTACAAAATGATACAACATTTATGTTTAAAAACTCTTGCAGCTCAGCACAGCTTCTGGTATTCCTGATATTCTATTGCATAAAAAAGCCCAGACAATACACACAATGTTGTCATTTTTTCCTGTTCCCTCAGGTTTCAATGGATTCTGCAAGCCTCCCGGAATCTCTAAAGGACAATGGTTTTGTAAGTCTCTCCTGGTGTGCTGCCTGGAAATAAAATCTGTATTTGACAGTTGTATCTCTGAGTGAAGGCTTGTGCTATGACTGCTCCATCCCTGCTTTTGCTTGTCTCACCTTCTTCCACCCTTTAATACTTGGGATATTCCTCATTTCCACCCCCTGTTTCCATAGGGAGAGTCCCATTCCAGAGACTCTGCATGAAAGATCCTGTCAGAACTTTCCTGTCCCTGCCTCTCTTGCTCATCTGTTTTTGGGGAGGTTTTTTAGGGGAATTTCCCTTTTCCTAGGATTCAGTTCCAGCAGTGCACAAGTGGTTTGGATGGGACTTTCCCTGAGGTTTCTTATGTTTTCCTGGTTATTTTTTTCCTTCTTTCAGGCTGGAAACTGTTGTCTGAGACCATTTTTTTAGTAAAAAACAGGCATCCTTTTTTCTTATCAGCTTCCAGCTGTTGGCACGTGCATCCTTCTGCTTTCCTGCACTCAACCCCTGGAGTGAAGGAATATTTTTCCCATTTTTAAGCAAGACACAGATGGGCATTCCCCTGTTGCTTAATTTGAATCTGGACAAAGTAGTGGAAAAAATACTTCATATTTTATTGGTTTTAGGAAATACCCAGCATTACTAAGAGAATGGATTATCTAATTTGACCTTTTCCATGGATTATCTAATTTAGACCTTTTCCATGCCTAAATTTCATGGTTCCCATACAAGTTTTATGTAATCTCAAGTAAAAGGGAGGGAATGTTTCAGTGGGTCTCTTTGGATATTTGGGTTTTTTCTTTTCTGCAGAAAATTGCAGTCATAGAAACAAAACAGAAGAGAGATTTTCTCTCTCCTTGGGTTTTATCCAGTTGTAGTTTTCCTGCCCTTGTGAACTTCTGCCCTGAAGTATTCGAATTCTGAAATGGTTCTTTGATCACCTTCCTTGATATTATCTTTTATTCTCCAATCTTCCTGAGCTTGGAAGCTCAAAATCCCATTTTGGCTGGGTTTTTTTCATTATTGATACATTCTCATGGAGAAACTGCTGAGAAAGCACAGAGCCAAACATTTGTGGGTTTGAGTGGCTTCATTCCGTGTGGAAGAACATGGAGACAACTTGATTTTATTACTTATCTAAACATTAGCCTGTGGATTTTTGTAGTTGGATAATTAGCAAATAGTAATGTGACAAATCCACATTTTCATAGATTTTTGTCCTGTCCAACCATTAAAATAGTGTAATGATTTGGCCCAAGTGATTTAAAAAAAAATAATAATAAATTTCTTTTGGAATTGTTTGGTGTGTCTCAGTTGTTGCCTAATGGAGGAGAAAACCAGTGTGTGTCTCTTCTTTTTGCAGTATATTGTACCTCCTGATCCACTTCAGATAGCAGAGGAGGTGGAAAAACTTAAGGAAGAACTGAAGACATGGAAGGCAAGTCCTGGAAATCACATGGAATCATGGAAATGAGCTGAGAGATGAAGACTTTTAGCCCATCCTTCTAAAACCAAACCAACTCCCCCACAGTTGTAACACATTTAACTTGTTCTTCATTCTTCACTGTTTTGTGCTTGTGTTGATCTCAGTGGCAACTACTCTTGTCAGTTTAATATTCATCCAAAATGTTAAAAATAAATAAATAGAACGGGTTTCCTGAAGGCTTTTGTTTGTTCCCGTAGAAGAAAGAAAAAAGAAAAAATTACAAATCTTTTTATTTTTGCTATCCAGGAAAAAGTTAAAGAAGCTGAAGATTTCAAAGCTAAACTCCTTATCTTCAAATCATTTGCTGATGGAGAGTGTGCCAAAGCAGAGGAGAGGCTGAAAATGCTGAAGGACTCGCAAGAGGAGTGGCAGAAGGACAGAACCAGGAGCTTTGTGGTATGGAGAAGGGTGGTGGTGTTTGGGGGGCTGGGAAGGAGGTGTGCATTAGGAAAACAGGAGCGATATTTCCTCTCCAGCTGAAGTGGCTTTACCAGTTTGCAGGCTGCACTAGTACCACGTGCTGTACATTTTTTCCCAGACATTGGTGTTTCCCTGGCAGGTTAAGAAACAGTGAGATAAAACAAGTGCGTTTTGTGTAGGAGCTGAAACCTGACAAAACCAGTCTTTCTGCTCCAAGATTCTCCCCCACCAGACGAGTTTCAGATAGAATTGACTGGGTTGATTCCACTGCTTTGTCAGCTCCCTGTTTGGTAAGAGCTCACAGCACCCAAGGGATCAGCATTTCTTAAGTGACAACGAGCTGGGCAAGAGCCAGGACCTGTCTGAAGAGGGTTTTTCCTTCTAGAACTACTTGGTTCTGGAGCCAGTTGGTTCATTCCCTCACTGTTCCATGTGCAGTAACAGGAAAAGGTTCCCCAGGCTGACAAGGAAGTGCTTTCAATGAGGTCTGGTTTGACCTGATGAGAAATTACGGCTTCAAGCTATTAAAATATAATTAATAGGTTAAATACACTCAGGTCGGTGAGAGATTTTTCTGAAAGTTCATTTTGGTTCTTCAATCGTAAATGTTTGGATTTTATACCCGGGAAAGCTCATTATCAGAACCATCATCAGGCTTTCGTTTTACCTTGTCTTCAGCTGATGGGCTCTAAGTGTCTCCAGTGGTTGATGACTTTAAATGAGCCTTCTTCTAGTTGTGGGTGGCTGGAGCTGACATCATCTGCTGTGTTTCCTTCTCTTTCTGTCGTGTTCCCTGTCCAGGAAATCCTGGATTTAGCTGCAGGGGCTTTGTGCCCCAGTAGGATTCCTTGTTGTGGAGGAAGTCTGTAGCAGACAGGAGGGAGGAGAGGTGTTGCCTCTTCCTTGCTGCGGAACATGAAGGGGAAAGAGCAGCAGCATGTCAGAAACTGGCCAGATGTTGCTGAAATATTTTTTTCTCTTTATTCACGTGTTTAATTGTGTATTTAATGTTTTTGGGCCGTAGCATGATTTCATTCTGCTAAACCAAGAAAACACTATCCTGAAGAAAGAGATTGAAAAGCTCCAAAAAGATCTGGAAGAATCTAATTCACCGAGTAGTCTGGTAAAGAAGTTAAAATATTTTGAAATTTGTCTTGTAGAAGGGCGAATTTTCGTTTTCATAGCATCTTAGAACGGTTTGGGCTTGAAGTCACCTTAAAGCTCATCTTCTTCCAACCCCAGGGACACCTCCCACTACCCCAGGGTGCTCCAAGCCCCATCCAGCCTGGCCTTGGACACTTCCAGGGCTGGGGCAGCCACAGCTGTTCTGGGAAAGCTGTGCCAGGGTCTCCCCACTGAATTTGTCACTTCTAGACTTTCAGGGTCAGTTTTTCAGCATTTGAACCTCTACTAATTTCAGTATCAAATACAGCTGGAAGCTTCCTTTCCTTATTTTCCCTGGCAAAACGATTTGAAGCAGGTTAAGGATGTGGAAATAAATACAAGTATATGAGGAACTGAAAGCATGAGAGGAATGAAGACAAGCAGAAAGTTATTAAATGGAAGACACTGGAATAAAAAATACATACATAGCATTGGTAAATTTTCAAGTATTCTAATTTTATATTTCTTGGGCAGGAGGATGGAGGAGAGGGAATAAATCATTATACAGCTTAATAAAATGCGTTTATTTTAGTTTGTCTTGATTCTAGTCTCTCTCACGTTACTCCAAATTATAAATAGCTCAGTTTGCAGTCAGAATAATATTAGTGATACAAAATAGATTTAAACTCTGTACCCAAAGTCTCTTTTGGTGAAACTGCTGCAGGTTCCGGGATGTTCAGAACTTGGAACTTCTTTTGGTGGAACTTCCAGCTTTTTAAAACCTTGTTGGAGGAAACTCAGTTTTTGGGGATTTTACAATAAAATGAAAACTGTGATCATTTTTTTGTTTGGGATTGAAACTCTAGCCAAGTGTTACTTTTGGGTAGTTACACCTGTTTTATCAGCCATGACTTCAATGATAACTGTTAAACTTTAAAAAAACCAAAATCGATGCAGCATTTCAAGGAAGAAGTACCATTTTTTTCTGTTCTGCAGTAAGATACAGAAATGAATCTTTCTCCTTTGTCAATTCTAAAATTTTAGATTAAAAAGAAGGTGGCAGGAACGAAGATGAAGTTCAGTCACCTGGAAGAGATGGAGGCTGATTGTTCAGATATGGACACTCACTGTGTTTTTGGTGCAGCTGCAAAGATCCCCTTCACACTGAACAACAACCAGGCACTGCTGACTTTTGAAGATGAAAAAGGTGTGAGGCATATTTTGAGGTGTAAAATTAATGTCTCTGATGTACTTCACCTGGTGGTGATGTGCTCTTCACCCAAGGATATTTTGAATAAAAGGGGAGAAGTCTTGTGTTAATATTTTATACCATAAGAGCATCTTTTGAGAGCATGAAAGTCTTGTTATTCTATACCACTCCATTTTTGTTTTATAAATATTACATATTATTTATAAGTCTTTTATTATTTATTTTAAAATATTATCTATTATCCATTATGATTAAGTTTATAATATTTTGCCTATAACCACAGAGATTTGATGGAAATAGATGTGCCTGAAGACATGGATGGTGGGATCTGCTTTCCTAATTGTTATTTATTGCTCCTTTATTGATGCAAAAGGAGATTTTGCTTAAGGAACTGGGGAATAGTTTTGGCTTCACAATGATGAAACAAAGCTTTTCATATCTGATTTTCCTTAGTTGCCCAGAGACTGATAGAGATGAGAAAGCACACTGTGAACCTGGACAACAAAACAGCAGATGTGACAGTGGAGCCTCTTACCCTTGAAATGGGATTCCAATTTGAGGTAAACGACTGAAATATGAAAGTATAAAAATATGAGTTTTGAAAAAGCTTTAGGTTCATTTTTTTCCCGGTGTTTTCAGTCACAAGTTCACAAAAATGTTATATTTTTAGCTCCATGTCACTATTTCTGGAAAGAAGATCAATGTTTCAGACATACCTGAGCTAGCCCTACCTGAAGATTGGATGAGAGACAAACTAGAGCTGAATTTCTACAAAACTAAACAGGGAGGAGGAGGAGAAATAGAAAATGTGACCTACAACCAGCAGTCCAGGACAGCTGTCATTACATTCCGCAAGCCTGGAGGTAGAGTATGGGATATTTTGTTATCCATAATCCAAAAACCGGATTGTCCACCCTGGCTTCCACTCTGTGTTAACCACGGAGTGTTGCACATTCTCCCCACTCAGAGATGTGGGCTCACCCACACGGCTGGAAATAAAGCAGCATTTCATGCCATCCCTGTCATCATCATCATCAAACATAACCTGATCACTGTGTATGAGCTTTATTTCTTTCATAACTTCTTCTAAAAACCTATTTTTTTTTCCTTGGCATTGCCAGACACTCATATTGCAAAAAGAAAATTAGGGAAATGTGTTTGATTTTCATGACAGTGAAGTTAGGCAGGCATTCCAGTTGCCCAACTGGATGAAATTCCATGACCAGTGGAGCCACATCCACTTAGAGCAGCTGCTTTAGATTTATTTCAGAAAATTTTGTGGGTATTTAATGATTTTGCTTTCTTTTTTTGGAAGTGCCAAATAAACTTTTTGCAGAATGCACATGAACAATCTACTATTGTGCCATCATATCTTAGTTTCTACATCCAGAAAGAGGAAGCTGTTCTTTGAAATGTTTATAAAATACAGTTTAAATTATATTATTCTTACTCTTCTTTTTATTATTCTCCATTACAGCATCCAACAACATTGTGAAATATCCTAAATACCCTTTTTGTGCAGATGGAAGGTTCTTCAAACTTTCTGTTTCCCCAAGTGTTGACCTCCAGTTGAAAAAGTTTCAGGTAAAAAAATCTGCTCCAAGCTGATGGAACAGATATGTGGGAAATAGGAGGTGTGGGCAGAATTTTCAGTCCTGAGCCCTGCAGAGGCTTTTGTGTCACGGGCTTTGTCGAATTTAATCTCAAGTGTGAGGCTGATATAGACTGATGAGCTCACGATTTGCAGTGTGAAAGCTGTAATTTATGTTTAAAGGGTGTGCATGTCTTTCCTTGATCAAATTATCTCAGCACTCCCCACATGCCTGTGTCAGACAGGAGGCAGGGAGGGAGTTGTTTGGGAAGGAAGTTAATCACAGACAGTGTTTTCCAAGTCACAAAGCAATGTCAGGCTGATCCCTAACGAGGATCCCTTGTTGATAATCCCAGCAAATGCGACATTTGCTCATTCATTCATTCATTTCATTCATTCAGCCCAAATACTGACTCTCTAACACACAGCTTGCTCATCATTTCTCACTCAAATTGCCTGCTGCCTCATGAAGAGATGCTAATCAAGTCAGGATTGTGTATATAATCAGGCTTTGTCATTAAGGCATGGGCTGGATACGTGCAGGACACGCAGCAGCGCTGAGCAGGTGTGGAGCAGGACTTGGCAGGGATTTTTATGGAATGGTGCTGTCTGGAGCCATCAGAGATCCCCAAATCCAGTGTGTGGGTGTGTTAGGGAGTGGAGGACACACTGGTTAAGGAGTCCAGATGCACTGGACTCAGAATCACAGAATCACAGAGTGTCCTGAGCTGGAAGGGGCCACAGGGGTCACTGATCCAGCCGCTGGCCCTGCACGGACACCCCAACAACCCCACCCTGTGCATCCCTGGAAGCATTGTCCAAACGCTTCTGGAGCTCTGGCAGCCTTGGGAATGTGACCATTCCCTGGGGAGCCTGGTCAGTGGCCCAGCACCTTTTCCTGATATCCCACCTAAACAGCTCCAGCTGTTCTTTCGCTGCTCCCAGGGAGCAGAGATTGGAGCTGCCCCTCTGCTGCTCCTCCTGAGGAAGCTCCAGACCGGGATGAGTCTCCCCTCAGTCTCCTCCAACAAACCAAGTACCCTCAGCTGCTCCTTGTACGGCCCCTCCAAACCCTTCACAGTACTGTATGACAGAGTTCAGAATTCCTGCTCTTTCCAGGGACAGAAATATCCCCCATTATCCAAAGCCTTAACCTATCAAAGATCCCAGCCACACCTGACCAAGGAATTTAATTCCCACACCTGTCAGTTCCTTTGGATGCACATACAACGACTGATGTGTAATCCAAATTTGTTGTTCTTTCCTCCACAGCCATACTGTGGGGTTTCCACAAAGACCATTCTGTTGAAAGGAATCCAAAAGATGGAAGAGGATGAAGAAAGTGTGCAGGACATGATTGAAATTCACTTCCAGAAGCCCAGTAACGGTGGGGGGGAAATAGAGAAAATCAAATACAACTCAAAAGGAACAGCATGTGTTTGTTTTGAGGGGGATACTGAGAATGCCACCCAGGAAATCTCAGTGACCTTCTGAGGCTGCACTTCCTCAAAGGCATAGGAACTTAAGTAGCTGTTGTGCTTTCATGTTCTGAAATGTGTGTTGCAAAAGAGGAATTGCCTTTCTGAGTTCTCTAATGGCACAGACTTTGCACAGGAAGGCAGCAAAACTCTCTGCTTGTGTTCCAGATTAAAGGGACAGAGAAAGCTTTTCTCAGCACTTGAAACATAACCTGAGATTTTCTGCAATTTGTATATTTTAGATCTTGCAGTTTTTAGACAGTTCACATACTCCAAAGCGGGGTAAGTGTATTATTTCTCACATTTTGGATGCAAAAGCCGTATGTTATCCCAATCCAAAACCTCTTCACAGACCTGCTTTGTTGAAGTGCCAGAGCTTCAGGAGGTGCCTCTGACACAACTCCAGTCCTGCTGAGGTTGCTGAGCGCCACCAGAACTCAAATACCTGAAATTTTATGTAATTTCATAAAATCCACATTATCAAATTAGTGATAGAATTAAAATAGGAAATGGGAACGGGGAATTACAAAACCCATCACAGTTTTACTCAAGAAATTGCATTTAGTAAGGAATGCCATGGCATTTGCTGCCTTTGTTGACCTTCTGCCAAGTTCATAGCCTGGTTCATTGGTTTTAATATTTGTTCCTACAATTAAATTTTTCCTCGTTTTTGTTCATGATTTTGATTAATACTTTAAAGTATTACAGTCAGGGATTGAGCTGATGCTTTAGCTAAACCAGACTGGTTTTGTAATAATGCTGGGGAAACAGCCTGGGGGATCTGGTGGCTCCCAGGCTGCTGGTGCTGGGAGGGCCTGGAGAGAGGGGGCATGGAAGGACAGCTATGTTCCAAAGAGGAATGCTTTTCCTTTATTGCTGTTGTCCTTGGAAAATAAATTCTGCTCTGATTTTGCACTTCTGTATCTTTTGCTACCCTTGGGGGCTGAAATGGTCTGGCCACAACAATCTTAACTCCAAACTAACACGAGTCTGACATTGAAAATCATTTCTCTTCAGGATGTTTGACATCTTGGTATGAAGGAAAAGAGCAGTGCACTGAGCTAGTGCAAGAAGAGCACTGCAAAAATACTTTAGGGATTATTCTTCCAGAGAAACTATTAGTTGGCAATGGATAAAGTTGAATATGGAAAACTAAAAGGCTGCAAACACCACAATTAATTTTGAATTTACTGTTCAGTGAGATACATGTGACTGTAGCACCTCTTACTGTTTAGTGCATGCAAAGGCATGGATTGATTACCTGATCATTGTGAAATAATAAAAATTTTTAAAGAAAAAGTAGTACTTAAGTATTTATGGAGATTGTGTACTTTAGCACACTTCAAAACTTGGTAAGATGAGATGCCATAAAAAGAAAGAGAGGAACACCTGAGAACTGTTAAAAATGTCATGAATTTCAACTGTGCCTCACTGATAAATATCAGAGTAAATCCTTAAAAAACGAAAAATTTTAAAATCCTCATAAGGTGTCACAGTGTAGGGGAGCAGTGAGAAGCTGCAGGTTTTAGAGCACAGAAAATCAAGATGAGATTTTAACATTTTAAGACAATGACTGTAAATTTCTTCTTTTTCTCTCTGATAAATTATGGCTTGTGATGATCATACTGTTCAATTTTAAAGCAGCAAGGGTCCTTTGAAGGCTGAAGACTGGTTTTAATGATACAAATTAAGAATACAGAGTGTCAGTGATGTTTCTATAAATGTCAATATCCATTTCCCTGCCCACTGGGGTGAATTTATCTCGGGCTGGCAGTTTGAAGAAGAGCTGTGTGGTTTTTCTACCTGCATTGCATACGTGGAGTTGGCATTTCCACAGCTGCAGCTTTCACCCAAACCTCAGCGTTGAGTCCAACATGGAGCTGTTTGGTGCCACGGGAGCTGTACCAGTCCAGCATTTGGGCTGTCCTGTGGGTGTCCATGTGTGTGTGTGCTCTGCCATGCGTGTCCCTATCCGTGAGTGTCCCTTTCCATGTATACCCCTCTCTATGCGTGTCCCTATGTGTGCGCCTTACCATGCGTGTGCCTGTCCGTGTGTGTGTCCCTCTCTCTCCACGTGTGTCCTTGTCCATGTGTGTCCCTCTCCGTGTGCATGTTCCTCTCCATGTGTGTCCCTCTCCATGTGCGTGTCCCTGTCCATGTGCGTGTCCCTGTCCATGTGTGTGTCCCTCTGTGCATGTGNTGTGTCCCTCTGTGCATGTGTCCTTGTCCATGTGTCCCTCTCCGTGTGTGTCCCTCTCCATGTGCATGTCCCTCTCCACGTGTCCCTCTCTATGCCCTCCCTATCTCCCTCTTTGTCCACGAATGTCCCTCTATGTGTCCTGTCCATACGCGTCCCTGTCCACGTGTGTCCCTTTCCATGTGTGTGTCCCTATCCATGCATGTCTCTGTCCATGCATATCCCTCTGTCCATGCATGTCCCTATCCATGCGTGTCCGTCTCCCTGCGACAAGGGGAATGGTGTGTGTCCTTGTCCATGCATGTCCCTGTCCCTGCGTGTCCCTTTCCATGTGCGTGTCCCTGTCCATGCCTGTCCCTGTCCACTCGTGTCCCTGTCCATGCTTGTCCCTGGCCATGCCTGTCCCTGTCCCCGCGCGTCCCTGCCGGTGCCGGGTCTCTCTGCCCGTTCCCGGCCCCTGGGGCTATGGCGGCACTCCCTCACCGCCGATTCCTGCCGGGAAGGGCGGCCCTGGGCGCGCTGTGTCCGTGCCGGGCGGGAGGCGGCCGGAGGAGCCGCCCCGCTGCTTCCCCCGCCCTTTCGCTTTCGTTTCCCGGCCGGGCCGGGGACGCCCGTCCGACCCCTCTCGCTCCCGGCCGGAGCCGGCGGGACCCCATCCCGGTGGGATCCCCATCGCGGTGGGATCCCCATCCCAGCGGGATTCCCTTCCCGGCGGAGCGGCGGCCATGGCAAGTGCCGAGGGCCCGGGGAGAGCGGAGGCCGCGAACCGTGAGGGGAGAGGGCGGGAGGAGCCGGGGGAGCGGCCTTCTCCCAACTCGAGGGGAAAAAGCGCAGGAAGAGGGTGGGAAGGGAGCTGGAGAGGGACTCTGGACAAGGGGAATGGCTTCCCACTGCCAGAGGGCAGGGATAGATGGGATATTGGGAGGGAATTCCTGGCTATGAGGGTGGTGGGACGCTGGCACAGCTTGCTCAGAGAAGCTGTGGCTGCCCCTGGATCCCTGCAAGTGTCCAAGGCCAGGTTGGACGGGGCTTGGAGCAGCCTGGGATAGCGGGAGGTGTCCGTGCCCATGGCAGGGGGTGGATGGGATGAACTTTAAAGCCCCTTCCATCCCAAAGCACGCCGTGATTCCACGATCCGCGCGTAGGACGCCGTTGTCACCGGTTACTGCAACAAGACAGCTCCTCCCTCCCTCCTGCCCCATCCCCGCGGCGCCTCCCGCAGCGCCCGGTCCCGTCTGGGAACAGCTGCCCCGCACAGACTCGTCTTAGCAGTGATTCAGCACAAACTGTGTGTTCGTGGGGGTTTTTTTTCCCTAACCCCAATAGCAGGCTCGAGTGTTGCTCCAAAACACCAGCTGGGAAGGTGTGAGGTGCTGTCTGGCAGCTGAGCGCTCCGGCTGCATCGGCTGTGCGAGGCGTGAGAAAATCCCGCCTGGATCTTGGAAGCGCCCTGTTTATATTCCCTCCGTGTTGTCTCATTAGTGCAGGGACTTGCTCTCGCACGAACTTCACCACCAGAATAATCGGTTAATGTAATTAAAGCTCCTGGCTCTTTAAATTCCATGGATGATGAGGTTGCAGAGCCTCGCTGGATCTGAATCCAGTGCCGTGGTGGTCCCCAGGACTTTGGACAGACATCAGCAAAGCATTTCCCCTTGACAGCACATTCTGCTTTGTAACTGCTGTGCTGGGCTCATGTTTTAGGCAGCCCAAACCCAGAGAAAAAGCTAGGAAAAGTCTAAAGAATTTAGATGGAGTGACTGACCTCGAGTACAGCCACCAAAGGCACTGACAGCTCGTTCCCACGAACGCTGCCATGCAGACAAACTGAATTTATTTCCTTTCTTCCAGAAAGTCAATGAACTGTTACTAAATTTAGTCAGTGTTCCACTATTTACAGTGATTTTGCCATGATATTCCCAGTGAAATATTACTGTTTATGTCCGTGTAATAAGAATGGAAAGAAAATCTGCTCTTCTTAACAAGACATGGATGCAAATCCTATTTAGGATGGGTTTCGTGTTTGCTGCACTGGGGGTTTGCCTCTGATGGAAATCATGTGTGTAGTTGGTTGGTTTATTCACTGCGAGTCTCGGATGACTGGGATTATGTTCTCCCAATTTAACAAGGTTATCCATGTAATAAATGGAGAGAGATGAGTCAGAGCACAACCCTAGATCCCAGCTCTCCTGAATTTAATGAGCAAGGACAGTGGGAATCTGACCCTTCCACTCTGGAAGGATTCCTTGCTGAGCAGTACGTGCAATTACAGTTTTTTATTCTTTTCAAATTTGGAATATTAGAATCAGAGGAAACAACGTTATCAGGGTGACAGTGGACCTTCCATTTGATAAACTTAAATTTAGTGCTGATTTTTACTGCTTTAAGAAGATACTGAGGGGGTTGAAATTGCAATTAAGGCCATTTTGTAGTGCTCAGTAATGAAGGTGCCTGAGGGAGCCTGGCATGCACTGATTCAGCAGGATTAATTAACTCCTTAATGCATGTTGCAGAGGGAAGGGGAGTCACTCCAGCACTCCAGGGATGGGAATTTGGGAGATCCCGACGGCAGGACCCCGGTATTCCCTGCATTTACCGTGTGCCTTCTCTGCACAGGCAACAGGACAAGCTGCCAAATCCACCAGGACAGTGGTCATTGCTGGTGTCCCAGATGGCCTTCTGCAGGATGATATCATGGCTGACATCCTGACCATCCACTTCCAAATGTCCAGGAATAACGGTGGGGATGTGGAAGAAGTCGTGTATCCAACAGGGAATAAAGGAGTTGCATATGTAACTTTTGAAGACCAAGCAGGTATTTAGATTAATGTATTAAAGTACAGCCATCCCCTAAAGAATTAGCCCTAGAATGTTAATCCTAAAACAGATGATTTAAAATTGTTTGCAGGTACTGGGATTTTACAGAACAGGGAGACTAAAACCTCTCTTTTAATCAGTCCAAGTTTCAGGATTTTATTTCTGTTCGTTGAAGTAATGACTCAGTCGTCATGCAAAGCATTATGTTTGTTTTTTAGGAATAAATTTACAGCATGAATAAGTTATTATTTTTGCAGTCAGGCTTTGGGGAATAAATCTCTGCCAATTAATGTGCTAAGGAGGCAGGTTCCTGTCTCTCTGAGCAATTTTGACTAATACATTAAATATTAGACCAGAGTATTGAGTGGCCTGCCTGTGTGTGTGTGTGGGAGATGGTGACATGGAGTGTTCCAGCAGCTTGGGATGACTATTTTATTGCTCCACAAGTGAATCTGGGTTTCTCTTTAGTTGTGGAGAGCGTTCTGAAGAAGGATGAGCATCTCCTGGAAAACAAGAGGCTGTCCAGGCCCTACCCCCTGACAGTGACGCGCTACAGTGACAACGTGAGCTCCTTCCTAATTTAGCTAATTATGCTTCCACTGCCATTTTAACCACTCCTTGACGTCTCTCATTCAAAATTCCAGGTCTTCCTCTCTGTCACATCCGTCCTCAACATGGCTGTTTTCAAGGATCACTTTGTTCTGGAAGATCTGGTGGAAGAAATGCAGAAGCAGAGCACAGCTTTGAGCTTTGGGCCTTTGCAACCCAACGGGAGGATTGCTGTCCGAGGGTCCTTCCCAGCACTCAGCATGCTGAGAGACTTCCTCTGGCTAAAGGCAAGATCCCTCTCAGAGAAGGACAAAAGAGAAGAAAGCAAATCCTACCAGAGACCGAGGAGGAGGCCACAGGAGCACAGGGGTGGCACGGAGAAGAGGAATTCCGTTCATTCCGTTCGGGATGCAGGTGGAGGAAAACAAGAGGTTGTCCTTGACACGGATACGTATCACTACATGAGGCACTTTTCCCCCAGGACATTCCAAGTGAACGATGTTGTAATTTCTGCTAGCACTGATGGTGGTATCACTACAGTGTGCATTGAGGAGGCTGGGAGGAAGGCTGATGCTGCACACGTGTCGAGAGTCAAAAGGCTCATTGAGAACTGCTCCATAAAACTCCATAAGACTTTACGGAAAGAGAGGATCTGCTTCCAGGAGCAGAGCAGAGCTGAAAAGCAGAGATACAAACGGCTCTGTGAAGGACTAAAGCCCCGTTACCCTGGTGTTCTGATCATTCCTTATGACACCCACATCGACGTTATAGGAACTTCTTCAGACATTTATGAGTTTACAAAGGAGGTGAGAGGCAAGAGTCACTCCAGGTAGAAAGTGAGTGTTCCTGGATGGCTGCACATCTTATTTCTCACACAGACTGTGCCTGTGCCCCCGTGGCACTGCAGACCTGCCACTGTGTCACTGAGATGTCACGTCTGTCCCACTCGCAGGCTGGGAACTCTGCACAGGAGGGTGAACAAGCCCGTCCCTTCCAAATGCCACGTTCAGAGCAAGGAACCAGTGATCTCTGCACCTCTCATGAACTTAGGGACCAAAGAAATTAAGCCTCTTTTGTCCAGAAACAGCCACATTTTCCTTCTGTTAGCTCAGTGCACGCTCATTCCAACTTGCTGTCAGGGACCACGTGATGAGAGAAGAGGCTTTTTTAAGCTGGGTGAGCCAACCTGACAGGAGACTCTGCAGGGAAGTTCTGTGTGAGGTTATTCAAGGAGGTGGCCACAGCAGACAGGAATGGGGGCCTTCTTCTGCTGCCTTGCTGTGCAGAAGGACGTTCTCATCCTTGAGGTGCACAGAGAACTTGGACACTTGGCAGAACAAAATGCACATTACATGTTCAGGCTTGTGGTGCCCTGAGAAGGCCCCTAGAAGATGGCACTGAAAGTTCTTCACTGTAGAAAACAGGCAAGTTTGTTTTCATAGGAGCAATAATGGGGTTTTTTTTCCAGCTGTAATGGCTTCTGCAGCTTCTCCTGACAGCACATTATTTAGACATGAAAGTATATCCAGAGGCTTGATGTGAAAATTTGCGGGCATTCAGACTTTTGAATCGGATTCTGTGTACACAAATCTGTTTCTATATCCTTTGCAAGGGTACAAAGGCTTTTTAACAAACCAGTTTAGAAAATAGCTTTTATTTTGTGGTATCAGTGTGTTTAGAATAGTTTGTCAAAACATACAGAGCACCAGCTCTTTTGTCTGACAGGCAGGAAAAGTTTTAGGGTCTTGTGCCATTAAAGACATGAGTTGTACAAAACATTGTGTCTGTGGGGTTTTTTAACCAAATCCCAGCTTTTTGGTTGGAAGCCCAAACCCGAAGCCAAAGAAATGCTTTAGGCATTTTCTTGTCATGACTGATTATCCATTGCAATTATGCCAATGAAAGATGTTAAACCAGTGTATTAAAAATTACTGTCAAAGCAGGAAGATGATGAGCTTAAGTGCTTTGCTGAATTGGAAGGAGTGGAGCAGGATTTAAAGATTTAATCCTTTCCAAGTTCCCCTGTGGACTGTAGGATCTCCAAGGGGGTCAGGCATGGGGTGGAAGATGGATGCTCAGTCAGGCTCTGGAAAAAAAACCCCGGGACTGTTTTGGGTCCTCCCCACAGAACTCAAGCAAAGATGGGAAGTTTTTCAACCTTGTCAAAGAAAATCCTCTATGAAGGATAATCCTTTAATGAAATTAGTGCTCTTTTCCAGTGTCCACATTGAGCTTCCCTCCTCTTTCCCGAAGAGCCTCTTTTTTTTTCCCCCTGATTTCAGAGCACTGGTATTTCCTATTAATTTCTATCCGTGTGCAGGGCTCCACTGGTAAACCAGTGGCACTGGTGTTAGTGTGAACCCTGACTGGTTGCTGCTGGCCCAGAGTGGTTTTTTAAGGCAAGTTTGGCATCAGCACCGTTCGCAGCAGCAGCTCAGGTGTCCTCCAGGCCTGGTTTTGTGGCACACAAATCATCCTCACCCAACGACTTTCAGTCAAAACCTCAGACCTCGCGGCTGAATAAAATGTTCTTGTCGAATCCTGGCTCAGCTGCCACAGCTCCTCTTCACATTCCCTCGCCAGCCCCCTTTGCCCCCGCGTCCTTGGCACTGAGTGCTGGGGCCCTTCGGCATTATCCCATTGTTCCCGGGGCTCTCCCATCTGCCGCCCTCATTCCCGGGACGTCGGTTCTTGAGACAAAAAGAGCTTTGCCTCGCTCGTGTTGCTCATGGAGTGCCTCGTAAACAGGCACCTGGGAGTTCGTGGCTGGGCAAAGAGGAGCTGCTGTGGCGCTCCAGGGCTGCTTTTCCACGGTGGATTTGCCGTGGCGTTGGAAACGCCCCACCTTTGGCACCTGGGATGCGGCCAGGGCAGGGCGGCGCGGGGTGGTACCGGTGGTGCTGGAGAGGCGCTGCTTCCTGCGGAGGAACAAAGCTGTGAGCCGGCGGGACGGGCCAGAGCTGGGGAACGCGAGCAGCATCTCGCCAGAACGGCACCACCAGAGAAGCACGTAGTTGTTCCTCCCTTCGCCGTGCAGATTCCTCGGAAAACAATGAATGTTCAGAAAAAAAAACTCCCCCCACCCTCCGATTTGCTCATTACCGTGAATACTTCAACAAATACAACCAAACAAATCAGGGTTAGGCCTGGTCAGAGACTTGCCAGCTCTCATTCTCACAGTTATTTTTACGGCAAGCAAAGCACTGCTCTCTCTATTGAATTCCAGTTGGAAAAATATTAGTGTATGTTAGATAATACCCGGGAAAACACATCAGCTGTTATTCCTAGATCTGCGGATTGACTCAGTGTTCTCAGGTTTGCACATTCATTTGGATAAAGAATTTGCTCATGAGATCTCAACAAAATATTTGTCCTCAGCGCTGTGCCATGACTTGCTGCCCTTCCCCAGAAGGGGATCTAGAAGAGTTCATGTGGTAAAAATACAAAACCTAATTTTTTGATTTAAGGCACAAGTCCTACTGCAAAAGCCTAAAAACTAATTTAAAAGGCTGCAAATAGCAGCAGAATATGAGCCCAGTTCCTGGCAGCAGCTCGCTACGGTCAGAGGGGGTAAACACCTTAAAAACACCTTTAAAACACCTTAAAAACCTTTGGGATTTGGGAGACATCCCTTAGCAGGAAAATATTACACAATTTGGAGGCAAAAGCAATCTCCCGGTTGTCCGGAGGGGATGGGGGAGGTGGATGGAGGAGAAATGATTGACTGGAATCCTTCACCATCGCTGCCACAAAGGGCTGCTCTGGCGCCGGGAAGGGAGGACAAAGCTTCCCTCACTCCCCATTGTACCTGTGCATCTCATTATGTGAAAGATGGATGCCATTCCTGCTGGAAGGAGGTTTTTCCAGGAGGAAAATCCTTCAGGATTCTAGTCTCCAAACGTGCCACTGCCAGCTTTGAGCTGGCCTGAAACTTTGGGCGTTTGTACACGAGCACCAACTACAAAAGATCTGTCCCATCTCCTGGAAGATTGCAATCCCAGAGGGATACTCTGAAGGAAAAAGTACTTGCTGCTTTTCAGAGCCGTGTGTTTTACGCAAAAATAATCCACAACACAATGCGTGAGAAAAATAAACAGCATTAGTGACAAGTAACTCATTATCTAAGACAACTTGCACACTTACATCTCTATCAGGCCGCACTGGAGACTCCAACCCACATGACAATGGAAAGAATCACCAGGGCAGGGTGAGCTCCGGGTGGTCGGTGAGTCAGCCCCTGCAGCCCCCCGGGGTCGGGCAGGGGCAGATCCCACCCGGAGAGGGGAGATGGATTTAGCAGCCGGCATCCGGAGGCGCTGAGGATCTCACTTGGCTCCAGCCCGGCTCTCAGGAGGCTCCAGAAACAAACACCCGTTCCTGTTTTGTTGCACATCTTGTGCAAGAGAAAGGCAGCTGTAACACAGGGCCACGGAGGGCCGGGAAATGCCTTCTCCATTGCTCAACCTTCTGTGGTGGCTTCTCCCCTCACCTCCAGCGTGGCCGGCGTTTGCAGGATACGTGGCTTCTATCCAGCTGAATTCCAAACAACTCCTGGCTTGTCCTCTGGGCTTCGACCCTTCAGTTGCTGCAGCTACCAACGAAAGGACCTTTTCCGTCCTTCTCTTTTGAGCATAGAGAAATCTCATGTAGACACTTTACCATGTCCACCTACCATTAGGGGATGGGAGTCTTCCCTGATTTCTGCAGCAGCTGCCTGAAGATGACCCGACAACTTGCCTAAGAGAGTAAAAAATTATTAATCATTAATTTTAATTATGATTTAAAGCAAAACAAAACAGAAAAAGTGCGTAAGACTGCACAATTCAGAACTGACAGCACCTGGTCTGCTTGTACTTACTTTTTCCTTGGTTATAGAGAGTTGTAGAACATCTGCTGGAAAAAAACTCCCTTTTTCTGCTTTCCTAACACAGCTTTCTTTTGTCTCCTGACACCCATTAATGACCTTTTAAGAAATCTCCTAAAAGTAACTCAGTTAAAGAGAAACAGCACCTCTAAAGGCAGCAGCCACCAGTGCTGGGGTGTTGCATTAAAGGCAGTTTTCATGGATTTTCCCTGTCCTTACTGCTCCTGCCTTTGTCGTAGGAGCAGTGGGGATCAGCACCTGCTACCCCGAGTACCAGAGAAGAAAAGAAAAAAGAAAAACCCTGGATAAAATACTGGAAAAACAAAGGTCTGTTGTATTTGTGCAGCTGAAATAGTTTCATATTCCTTAAATTCCTGACACGGTGGAGAAGGAATGCCAGACTTGCCGAGCGTGGCACGTGCAAAAGCTGTCGCTTGGATCGGGATCACGCGGAAAAGGTGGATTTTCTCCACGGCAGAAGCTCTGGCTGACAGTCACAACTCATCCCTGACGGAGCAGGCTGCCTGCTCTGGAGCTGCACATCCTATTCCCTAGGGTGCCCTGGGAACAGCGGGATGTTTCCTGCAAGCGCAGGGGTGCCAGGATGCGGGGTTGGCCCGCTTGGGTCAGACCTTGGCGCACAGCCGGTGATGGATCCTCTCCTCGGGCCGGACACGGGGCCACGAGCAGGTCCCAGGAGCCGGGCTCTGTCCCACCCGCCTTTCCCTGCCATAAGCACGGGGAGCAGCAGAGGGAGCCAGATGCTTTGGAGCCGAAATCCCGGGGTCTCCGCCGGGGTCCTGCCCAGCGGAGGAGGAGATGCCGGGAGCGGGTCCTGCGCCGTCCCGGCGCTGCTGGAAGCGGAGCTCAGCTCCCGTTTGCCGGGAGATGTTGGGAGTGGGTCCTTCCAGTCTTTCCTGGCTCAGGATGCTCTCACAGCACCTCCTTTCAAGGTTAAATAAAACGGGATTTCACACTGGAAGACGACCAGAAGCCCAAGCACTGGTGGAGTTAATCCCTTGTTTAACATCATTGTTTCATCCCGCAGAGCCGGGTGAGGTCACCTCGGTGCCGCGGTCATTCCTGTGGGGAATGACCACCCCGTGAGCACTCTGCGAGAGAGGAGGGAGTTTCCAGTAGGAAGAGCATGGAAGGAGGGGTGGAACGAGGTGATCTTTAGGGTCCCTTCCGAGCCAAACCACTCTGCTCTCTGGGGGTGATGCTCCCCTCTCTCTCCCACCCCTCGGAGGTGAGGATGCTGTGCATCCCGGCTTACCTGGGCTCCAGATCTCCTCCAGATCTCACCAAGCACAAGGATTTTGGAGGAGAGACACCGCCAGCTCCCAGCCACCACTGCACTGAGGAATTTAACCCTTCCTGCACACAAGGATACCCCATCCCTTCCCCTCCAGGTGTGGCTGGGGCTGGAGTCAGTGTGCAGCACTGGCACCATCGAACCACAGGTTTGACTTGCAGTTAAGACACCCTTAAATAAAAATGTGAAACGCTTCATTTCCATTTTGGCATGGATTATGACAATTTTTTCCTGGTATTACAACAAAAGCCACTTCTCTCCTTAATGTTGCAAATAGATGTGCTCTGCCCGGCCTGCACTCGGGGACTCGCTTTGCATAAACTCCTCATTTTCACCATCATCTGGATGCTTCCATTTATTAGCAAAGAGCTCTTGAGTGGATACAGCCAGTTCTGAACAAGTGGAAAGTTTTAAAGCCCACAATAAACACCCCTGAGAGGCTTTTCCCCCCCTCTATGTTACACGAATCCCCACAAGTGAAGGGATTTGGCATTTCTCTCAGGCATACTTTACATTTTCCAAACTTTCTGAATAACACATTGGGAGACTCAAGCATCTGCAGTGCCAAACCAAATGAGAGAAGAAAGGATTTTGCAGGCTCATTAATGCCTGGCATTGACAGGCCTGGAGGGGCTGTGATTGTATTTCCATAGGGCAGAGACAGGCCTGGAGGGGAGCGCTGTTATTTACATAGAGATAAATTCCTGCAGGGGTGGGGGCTCATTTGGATGCAAAAAGAACAGGAAGTGGGAGCACAGTCTTACACAGATATGACTTAACCTGTGCTTCCAAAAACACGCTTAAAAACAGGGCCAAAAATGCCGGGTTTGGTAGCAGCTGGAGGATTTTTCCCACACGTGGTGCAGTTGGAGCTCAGCTCCGTCAGCCACCCTGAGAGCAAACCAGGGTGAATCAGCTGCAAAGCAGAGAAACAGAGAGCTCGAAGATGCAAAGATTAGGAAAACCCACAAAATAATAGTATTTAAACCCTCCTGAAGCCAAAGCAGAATAACTGTGTTTATTTAGCTGGTGGCTCCGTGCTGTTTCTAGAGCTGTCCCCAGCGTGCCACCCACCCACCTCCCTCCATCCCTCTCCCCAGCCTGGTCTGGCCCTCGGCACTCCAGAGCCGTCCTCCCCGGCTCCCCCGGAGCTGCCGAGGAATGGAAGCCAGCTGTTGGCTCGCTCCCCCTCTTCCCACACCGCTTTGCATTCCCATTAAAGCGCACGCACCGCCCGCAGCAGCGCTCGGCTCTCTCCAGCACCGGTGCCGCAGGAACAGGGCCAGTTTTCACACCCCCTCCCCGTCGTGGGCTGGAGCTGTTTGGGTACCAGACGTGAACTCACTGTGCAATGTCATCAGCCTCAAAGGCATTTTAAGTCTTGCTGATTTGGGGCTTGTTAAATTTTTAGCTTTTTTTTTTTTTTTTTTTTTTCTTCCTGGTGTTAAGTTCTCAGTTTTTTAATGTGAGTAACCTTGAAGAGCTTCCAGACTTGTAGTGCTGCCATGGGAATCACATATTGAATACCTAATCAAATAAGAGATCCTGAAGAGTTATATTTGTCTTAGAATGAGCAAAGAAGTTCGGGTTGGGAGGGACCTTAAAGCCCATCTTGTTCCAACCCCCTGGGTAGGGACGCCTCCCACTATCCCAGGTTGCTCCAAGCCCTGTCCAACCTGGCCTTGTTTTATCTTATCAGCATTTCCTAAATAATTTGCCTGAACTAACTGTATTTTGTTGAGGATAGCCAGCCTCCTCTGAAGGATGATTTGTCCCACTTTGGAACAGGTGATGTCTTTTAGCCCTACTTTATTGGGAATGCTGGGGAAAGCACCAGAGGGCTGGCGGTGCCTCTCCTGCAGGAGCCCTTGTTTGTGATGTGCATCCAGGGTCCCTGAGCAAGGACAGCGTGTGAAACTGCCCCGGTGCTTCCACACAGTGTGTTTTTTGGGATCACGGACTGTTAATGAGTGCGCCCGCTTAGCATTCCCTCAGTTTTCCCTCTACTTGGACAACACACAACCCCTCGCTCGTCCAGCAGATCCCTTTCCTCCCTTGGACAGGTACCCGGCTGTCTGACCGGGGGTGAGGCAGGATTGAGATTCCTGAGCATTCCAGGTGCCCGGAGCCTGCATTTGCCCTGGTGTGTGACCCAGCCCTTCCAGCCAGGTGTCTGTGCTCCTGCCCTGTTTTCCTCAGGGATTAGAGCTGCCTGCTGAGCCTGTCATCGAGCTGAAGCACTACACGCGTGTGCCAGAGGCCTCGAAAGTGAGCTCAGCCCCCGAGCTCTTACCTTCCCGTCACTCCCTTGTGCCTCTGGACCAGCCATTCCCGAGGCACATCCATCAGCACCTCTGCACGAACACAACCAGCAGGAAAGGAATCCCGGGCTCGCAGGAGTTAAGCGAGCTCCGAGCTCTTCCCCAGGGGAGAGCCCACTGCAACTTGTAAACACTTGCTGTCTGCTTCCAGGTGGGAATTAAAGCAGCCCCCCCACCCCGCCAGGACTGCCTGGAGAGGCTGACAATTTCCTGGAAAAGCCAGCTGTTCCCACTAATGAGCCTCAAGATCAGCGAGATTCCTGTGCTCAGTTGTAGCAGCAGCTCCGGCACGGGAGGCCCGAAGGCCCTTTGATAATCCTTAGTGGTGTTTCTTAGAGGGTTTTGTTTCTCCCACTCTTATTATTCCCCTTGCAAAAAGCCTGCTCATCACGCTGGGAAGTCTCCCCTTTTAAATATTTACTGCGGGTTGTTGCTGTGTCGATCGGGTGATGGTGACACACGGAATGGGATCTGTCAGGAGAAGGCAAATTGGGGCAAATCAACCAAAACAGTGAAGAAAAAAGCACAGGACTGTGTTTCGAAATTTCTGGGGAAACCCCCACATTTTTATATCGTTCAGTTCAATGAAACGTGCTTTTTATTTAGAGTATGATTTAATTTTGTGGCTCTGGTGCAGCCATGGAAGTTTGAGAAATGGTTTCATTCCCTTCATGTGGCATATTCATATTTTCACAAATTACTTTGCAAACAGCTGGCGTTACTTAATGGGAAGCTGGGCAAAATAAAGCAGAATTGTCAAATATTGCTGCTAAGTGGCTTTTGCAGATTCTTCACAACTGAATAAATAAAACTGATTTTCATTTATCTTAATGGTTGGACTGGTGAGTGGAGATAATCCTGCTGCTGGGCTGTAAACCTGGTTTGCAGGTCCATGTGTAAAATTCCTGATGATCCATTGAGGACTTGTGGTCTGCACTGAATTTAGACTTAATTTGTGCTTCGTGTAAACAGGAAATAAATACAGACAGGGCAAATAAATACAGACATGACAAATAAATACGGACATCGCAAATCAGGAGCAGAAGTCCCTTCCTGACTCCACAGAGTTGCTGAGTTCAGCTCAAGCTTCCCATGAAAAGGAGCAGGGATTCCATCCCCTCTTTTTGGAATGTGGAGGCTTTGGTGGACGCCCGGGGCAGCACATGAAGCTCCTCGGGGCTGTATCAAACACAGAAAAAAATGGAAAATTGGTTTGAAAAAGCAGCTTCCTTCAGGCTTGTGCCACTCCGGGCTGTGCAGCCACAGAGGCTGAGTGGTTTAGGTTGGAAAAGGTCTCTAAGACCATCAGATCCAACCATAAACTTTCTATACTTAGAATATTTAGATAGTATTTATACTGTACGTTTTATTTAAATATTTTAATATTTGTGTATTTTAATAAATATTTTTATATTTCTCTTTAATAATTTTTATGGTATATATATTTTATCTATTATACAT
>WBMZ01006584.1:0-20129 GCA_013400975.1 Atrichornis clamosus
CCCCCCCCCCCTCCCGCCGCCCCTCCCCTGGAGGAAAGGAACAATTCGAACCTGCAGACAAAACGACTTCTATGCTGCGTGCAGGGTTTTGTTGTACTTGGCAGCGGGGCTGCAATTAAAGCCGAGCCGCTCGTGCTCACGCCCGCGGGCTCCGGGGCAAAGCCGCGGCTCCTCCGCCTGCTCCGAGCCCTGCTGGGTGCCCCCGTCCCGCTCTGGATGTGCCACGTTGCCTCGTTCCACTGCCAGGGTGGACCCCCCGCCTCCTCCTCCCCGGCCTCGGGAACAAGCCCGGGGTTGGGGGATTGGAGGGAAGACGAGGAATTTCGGCTCAGGGGGCCTCTTTCCCAGGGCAGGTATCGTGGGAATATCGGGTTAATCGAGATTTCACAGAATCCCAGGATGGTGTTAGGCGGGAACTTAAATCCCATCCAGTGCCACCCCTGCCATGGGCCGGGACACCTCCCACTGTCCCAGGGTGCTCCAGCCGGGCCTGGGGCACTTCCAGGGATCCAGGGGCAGCCACAGCTTCTCTGGATAACCTGTGCCAGGGCCTGCCCACCCTCACAGCCAGGAATTCCTTCCCAATATCCCACCTAACCCTGCCCTCTGGCAGTAGGAAGCCATTCCCTGTGTCCTGTCCCTCCATCCCTTGTCCCAAGTCCCTCTCCAGCTCTCCTGGAGCCCCTTTAGGCACTGGAAGAGGCTTTAAGGTCTCTCCAGACCTTTCTCCTCTCCAGGCTGAACACCCAACCTTTAATTTCCCAACAATCCATATTTTGGGTTTATTCAGTCCTGCATGGTCACCCAGCCCTGGAAAAGCTCTGTGCTCGTGTCTGTGCTGGGTTCCCGGGACTGCAGCTCATGGATGAGCTCCTGATTCCCTTTTTCCTGGTAGTTTGACTTGAAATACTTCATTTTCACTGCTCAGCAGCTGGGAAGGCTCCTCTGGGCCATCTCAGAGGGATGTTCTCCACGTGCTTCCTTCGGTGTTGTGTGAGGTGGGAAAGGTGAGAAGGGCTCTGATTCCAGTTCTTCAATCCAGAGGGTTGTTCCTAATGGGAAAAATGGGAAAATCACACCCTGCGGGATCTGCAGCTTGCCCAGCTCCCATTTCAGCGCCTCATTTCTTGTTTTGAGGCTTTTACAGTGTGGAAGTTTTGTGTGAGAACAGGGGGGAAATATTCTCCGTATGGCCTTGGTTGGGATTTCTGGGAAATGTTTTTTGTGCCTTACAATCCTCCGAGGGGGATCTCGGGAGCAGGAAACCGAGCCTGAAGGTTTATTTTACTGTAATCTTACAAAATGCTGATGATAACTGAAAAGCTTTTGTGTCCAGAGCTGGTTCCTGCGGGGAGCTGTCGAATTCTCTGGCTGTTGCCTCTCGTGTTCCTACAGGAACAAGGAAAACGTTCCCGACCCCGCTCCCGCCTCGCCTCACACGATCCCTCTGCTGTGCCTGAAGCAGCAACAAACCCAGGTGGAAATAGGAGGGAAGAGAACCCTGGATCTGCTTTTCCTTTTACTGCAAAATAATTTCCCTGCCATAAAATCACCAGCGGGAGCCAAGGGAAGATGAGGTCATAGGGAAAAATGCGGGTTGGGAAACAATGGAGGGAGGTGCTGCTAACGGCTGGGCTGGGGGGATCCCACAGCCTGGGGCTTCCCAGGGACCCCCAGCTCCCTCGGGATCCCTGCCCCCACCAGGATCCCAACTCCACTGGGACCCCCAGCTCCTCCAGGATCCCACCTCCGTCAGAACCCCCATTTCCTCCAGGATTCAAACTTCAGTGGGATCCCCATCTCCAACCAGGATCCCAACTCCACTGGGACCCCCAGCTCCTCCAGGATCCCACCTCCACTGGGATCTGAACCTCCACTGGGACCCCACCTGCACTGGGAACATCTCCTCCAGGACCCCAATTCCATCGGGATCCCCCGCCCCGCCAGCCCAAATCCCCAGCGCTGCTCCCGCAGCTCCGTGCAGGACAGACCAACAGCATCAGCATTCCCAACCCTTTTTTATTCCCCTTTCTTTCCCAAGGTTTAAGCTCCAGTGCAGGAGGGAGCATCCCAGTTTCTCCCAGCCCGGTGTTGCAGTCCGGGCTGGCAGCAGGGGCAGATGTGAGGTTGGATTTCAGACACAAATCGGAATATTTTGCTTTTCCCCTTCTTTTGCCAGGCCATAATTTTGCCCAGCTCCTCTCTGCCATTGGACGGACAAACCTCCAGGCAGTCTGCAGCTCCTTTTCCCTAAATCCAGCATTTCTGGTGTGTCCCTGGAAGTCAAGAGACCCCCGGGAATTAGGGGGAGATTTCTTACATCTTGCCTTGCTGAAGATTTCACAAAATCCCTGCGGTGCCCTCCAGTTGTGGGTGGAGACAAAAACCCTTTGGAGAGCAGGGAAATGAATCCCGACAAGAAGGACCCCCCCGGGCCTCCCGAGCCATCAAACAAATGAAGTTTGAGCAGGAGGAGGCCCAGGTGACTGGGTGGGAACCCCCGAGGGCTCGCTGATTGCTGTGCAAAGGCGGCTCTGCCGGGTGGAAAGGAGACAAAGGGATTTTGGGGGGGTTCTCCTGGTGCAGCCAGCGGCAGCTCCAGCCGCCTTTGGCTTCATGGAGCACCGGGAGACTCGGCGGTGCTGGAGCAGGAGCCTGGGATGGGATGCCCGATGCGATGCCCTGGTCCAGAGAGGTCCTGTGCCCTGGGGTGGGGTGGGGAGGGCTCCCCAGTCCTCCCCAGTGGGCTCCAGTTCTTTCACTGGACCCCGGCTCACGATCCGTGGCCTCTGGCTCCGCTCCTGGCTCTCGCTGCTGCCCCAGGCTCCAGAGAGGCAAAGGGAATATTTCATTTTTCCCTCTCGAAATGGTTTTCCCTTCTGGAAAGGGCGAGCAGAGCCCAGCTCCCCCCCGAACACCTGCCTGGGGTATCCAAACCTCCCGCGGCTCCAGAGGGAATCAGAGGAGGATCTGCTGCGCCTTTCCTTCAGCCAAGGAAAGGTGCAGAACTCCCGAACTCCGATTTCCAGGGTTATCCGTGCTCTCACAAGATGACCACTGATAAGGAGAAGCACTGGCATCCCCTCGGATCTGCGGGAGCCTCCACGGGGCCCCCCAGCTCCAGCTTTCCCAAGCTCCCTGTGCTCAGCAGCTCTGACTGGACATTCATTCCTTAGGGATGCAACCCTTCAGGTCCTTTTCATTATTAGCTGATCAGCACTTCTCAAATGAAGCTCTCCGATGGCAGCAGTGGGAACATCCCTCCTGCAGGAATGCTGTGAGCAGGGAGGGGCAGTGCCCCTTCCCGAGTCCAACCCTGAGTGTTTCACCAAAGGGATTGAATTTTATTATTTTGTGCAGGCAGGTCCAGCTCCACAGAGCTGCTAAACACACCTTGGACACCTCCAGGCTGGACTGAGGGATTCCCCTCGGGAAAGGGATGCAGCCAACACCGAGGGGGCTCTGCAGGGTGAGCGCAGTGGAAAACGCTGGAGAGCCCGAGAGGAGGCTGAGATTCCTTCTCCGGTGGGGGTGGCTTCCCTCTGGCCTTTTTTCCTTTCCCTCCCCCTCTCCTTGAAGCTGTCCCAAACAAGTGCTGCCTTCTGGCCGAGCCTTTCCCAGCTGCACAAAGGCTCCTTGTGCTGCCGGGCTCCAGATGTTTCACATCCCACAAAAAACGGGATCACAAGGTACCTGTTCCCCGGCAGCACCAGCTGACCTGGGAGGGAGCTGCTGGCAGATCCCAGCCCTCGGGGCAGCACGGGACAGCCGGGGCACTGGAAGGGACTCGTGGTGGTCCCTGCTGGTGCTCCCTTGGCTGGGGGCAGGGCTGGGGTCTCACACATGGATGGGAGGCGCTGCCTCAGCAGGAGCAGCTCCTGGGAGGAGAGTTGGAAAGGGGCACAGCAGGGATTTTGTTCATAGAATGTTGGAATTCCAGGATGGTTTGGGTTGGAAGAGACCTTAAAGCCCATCCAGTGCCACCCCTGCCATGGGAGGGACACCTTCCCCTATCCCAGGTTGCTCCAAGCCCTGTCCAGCCTGGCCTTGGACACTTCCAGGGATCCAGGGGCAGCCACAGCTTCTCTGGGAATTGCATCCCAGCCCTTCTCCCCCTCACAGGGAAGAATTCCTTCCCAAAATCCCATCCTCTGGCAGTTTGAGGCCATTCCCCCTTGTCCCTGTTGGCCCTGGGGACAGGGATCTGCAGGCCGGGGTTGTTCCCAGGGCTCTGGCACAGCCCTGGCTGTCCAGCCACTCCATGGCTCTGCTCCTCCCAGTGCCAAGGCTGTGTCCCTGCCCTCTCCACGCTGCCACAGTGCTGGAAGTGTGGGATTCCTCCAGAAGGCGCCCCCAGGACTCTGCTGCCAGCTCAGGATGGATCCCACCAAGTCCTGAGGGTCGTGGTCCTGCCGGGAGCAGTGCCCTGGCTCTGCTCCATCCCCACCCCATTCCTCTGACTGCAATCCCTTAATGGTTTCCCAAAAGCACATGACAAAAGGCAGGGAGATAATTACAGCCCCTTGCCTCCCCTCATCTCCCGGGAGGGCAGACAGAAGAGAGAAGGATTAATTCTGGATCCTGGGAGCAGCTCGGGAGGACGGGCAGGGCGGATTCCCTGCCCTCGGTCCCGGCAATATTCAGCCTTTTATGACAACCCCAATTATGGTTCTCCATCGGGATCTCAGGGAGGTGTCAGGCAGCGCCAGGCGTTCCCTGTCCTGTGGCAGGGAGGTGACTCCCACCTCGGAGAGGCTCTGGGGACACGCTGGATCTCAGCCTTGCAGCGGAGCTGCCCTGCGGATCAGCCCAGGAGCTCCACAGATCCCTGACGGGAGGCTGGAGCCACGTGGGGGTCGGGATCTTCTCCCCGGCAACGAGTGTTGGGACAAGGGAAACGGCCTCAAGCTGCACCGGGGGAAGTTTCGGTTGGATACTGGGAAAAACGTCGTGGGAAGGGTTGTCCAGCCCTGGCACAGGCGGTGGAGTCCCCATCCCTGGAGGGACTGAAGAGCCATGGATGTGGCACCTGGGCACGAGTGGTGGCCTTGGCAGTGCTGAGGGACGTTGGACTGGATGGCCTTAGAGGGCTGTTCCAACCTCTTCTATGATGCCTTTCTCCCCGAAACCCGTGTCTGGGGAAGGTGGGGAATGAAGGCACATGGAGCAGCCCCTGGGGATGGATTTTCCATGGAGGGCGATGGCGGAGGAGCAGGTGAAGGGCAGAACCCGACCCCGCCCTGCGCTGGAGGAGGCACCTCATCCTTGGGAGCCAGGGCGGGAACCCAAGGAGCAGCTCCATCCATCCTCTCCTGCCGGGACCGGCTCTCCCGGCCTCGGGAAGCGGAGAGACCCCCTGGAAAACGCTCCGCGGCCGAAGCAGCCCCTCATTCTCAGGCGAAACGTGCCGGGGGAGGGAGCAGGGAGCGAACCCGGGTGGGGAGCGGAGCCGAGGACCCCGCGGCAGCGAAGCCATCCCGGCGGCCGCAGAAAGCCCCGCGGGGCACAAGCGCCTCTCAGTCCGCTGCCTTCCTTCTGTCCCCCTTCAACAATCGTTCTCCTTTGTCCCCACACATTTCCCCTCCGGGCCATTGTCTCCCCCAGCTCCCGGAGCCCAGCCCAGCCCGACCCTCTCGCCTGGGAGGTGCTCCCGGGGCCACCTGTTTTTTTCCACTTTATTTTCCAGGACACCTGATGTATTTATTTTCTTTGCTGGTTTGTTTTCTTTTTCTTTTTTTTTTTTTTCCCCCCCTCCTCCTCTGCTTTAGGGTCTATTAAGTTTATTCCCTCTTCCCCTGGCCTGGGAGGGTTGTTAATGAGTAACCACAGCGAGCTCCGAGGCAGCTGCCTCAGACAAACCGACGGAGACTTTTTTGGAGCTGCATAAGGGAACGTTTGTTCTGCAGCTTCTCAATAGATCCTTGTGCAGGAGGCAAGGAGCGCGGGGAGAGAGAGAAAGGGACACTAAATCACTGCCCTCCTTGAAAATCTCGCTGCGTGTGTGTGGTTTTGTGCCTTTTTGTCATAGGTGGGGGATGAGTCACCTCCTCAAGTTCAAATAACGCGTTTATCTCCCCGGCACAGCACACAAAGTCCTTTTTAACAGCGCTTGGGCCTTAAAGCTCGCTTTAAGTAACTGAAGGGTAAAACACACAGCCCGTCCAGACCCCGGCCTGGGGTTGGCGGGGGAGAAACCGGGATTTGCTTTGTCCCTGTCCCACTGAAGAGCAGATTTGGCTCTTGCGGCTCATCGTTTTGCCCGTTCCCTTCCTTTGATTCGGTTTAATGGAGATTTTGGGGGGTTTATTCGGTATTTGCCGTGGGTTTAAAGCTGTTTTGCCTTCCCTGGCTGATGGGGCAGGATCTGGAAGCTCCGTGGAGGGCGAGTCCCGTGGCCCAGGAGTCCTGGGTGACCTTGGAGATGGCATTTAAAGCTCTCTTCCCCCTGCTCGTGTCACTGAGCAAACAGGTGACGGAGGTGGCGTTGCTCAGCCCTGGCTTTTCCCTCCCCTGGGAGCTGGGAAGCTCCTGGAGGGCGGATGGGATGTTGGGAGCAGGCAGGGAATTGCAGGGCCGGGTACCAAAGCGCTCCTGCTTGCCCTGAAATGTCTCTCCCTCTCTCTGTGGCTCCATAAGGTTGGAAAAGAACTCCGAGGTCATCCAGCCAGCCTTTGACTGAATGCCCCCATACCAAAACGCGCCACATCTGCTCTTTTTCTGAGCAATCCCAGGATTGTGACTGCCCTGGGCAGCCCCTTCCGACGCCTGACCACTCCTACAGTGAAGGAATTTTCCTTAATATCCACAACTCGAGGCTGTTTCCCCTTGTCCCAGCCCTTGTTTCCTGGGAGAAGAGGCCGATCCCCTCCTCACCACCCTCTGCTCAGGATCGGTGATGGCCGCGAGACCCTTCCCGAGTTCCCGCCTGGGACAATCCCGGGTGCCCCCTGCGTGTCCCAGTGCTCCTCCCAGACCCCAGCCCGGGAGCTCAGCAGGGTGTGGAGGGGCCAGGAGTGTTCCCAAGGGTTTCCCATCCCTGCAGCCTCTTGGCTCTCCCTCCAAGCAGCTTTCCCACTGCTCCTGCAGCTGGAGCAGCCCGTCCTTCCCAGGCCTGTGGTCCAGGCTGGGATCCATCCTTTACTAAAACCACATAACCACACTTTTCCTCCTCTTTTACAAACCTCAGCTTTGGGGTTTGGTTTTATTATTATTTTTTTTAATTTTTATTTTTATTTAATTTGGGGATTGGCTCAGGTTTTGGGTAAAGATTCGGGTTGTTTGTGTTTTACCTGACTCCCTGGAGCACCAGCTCTTTATTGGCTCCTGCAGGCACTTGGCACTCTCAGCACACGGAATAAAAAGCTTTTTGTTCCCATATTTCAGTATATTTCTATATCTTTAACTGCTTTGGGGAGGGTATTTGGAGGTCAGAGGACTTCCAGAGGTTACTGTGCTGGCCAGGCCTGGGAACAGCCATCCCATGGGAACTCATTCCCAGCTCCCCTTCCCTGATCTCTTTATTTTCCCAACGCTGCCCATCACTAAGCCCTTTATTTTGTTGTTTTTTGGGGAAAAACCAACAGCAAAATCCACTTTGTGGAGAACTTTATGGAGGTGCCATTCCCAAGGTGGTGTGGGAAAACCAACAGGAGCTTGGGCTGAGAACCCAACTGTGCTCCACAAAGGTGTTTGTCCTGCACAACTTTGACTGGGATGAACAGTTTTCCTGGCTCCCCCTTCTCATTGCTTCCCGGTTCTTTCCCTGGAGGAGTCAGCAACCCAATCCTGCCTCCTGGACAAATCCTGCCCATTGGGAGTCCCGTGTCTCAGGAATAATCTTCTGGAGAAGAGCCAGTCCATCCTCCTGGTGGTCTCTCAGCCCCCTTGGGAGCCCCAAAGCCATCCCTGGAGTGAGGAACAGGACCTCCCTTTCCAGGAAAACCCTCTTCCCTTTCCAGGAAAACCCTCTTCCCTCTCCATTGCTGTTGCACTCGGGATTTCCTCCCTTAAAGCTTCCCCAAGGCTCAGATCCAGCGGATCCAGTGGCCGCAGTCCCATGTTGGATTTCATATTTAAAGGTTGGGGTCCATGATTTTGGAGGTCTTTTCCAGCCTGAATGATCCTGGGATCCTGTGTTCAGCACCCCGTCCTCCCCTCCGGGGAGCTGTGGATGCCCTGTGGGATAAAGGATGCTTCCAGCTGCTCCAAGCGGAGCTGTGGGGAAACCGCAGCTTTTCCACGCCTCGGAAGCACCTGGCTGCCATTCTTCCATCCACAGGCTCTTTATTCCCTGATCCACACGCACTTTTCCCTGCTTCCTGGGCAATCCTGCTCCCTCCCTGCCCACCCCCCCAGCCCAGCCCTCCTGGTTAAAACTCGGAGCCTTTTCCTCTGCCTCAGGTCTCCCCTCCCCGGCTCAGCTCAGCGGTGGCTCAGGAATGCGAGCCAGGAATGCTGCCCTCTCCAAGGAGCCGGGAAGGGAAGGGGGGGCACGGCTGCCACTTCCAAACAATGTCTTTGTGTTTGCAGCCCGGGTTTGCTGCCTCACCTGGCACCGGATCCCATTCCGGCATCTCCCAACACCTTTCGCCATCACGTCATCGTGCTGCGGAAAGCAGGGCTGGGAGCATCCCATAAATCAGCGTCAGGCTCCTCTGGGAATGAGTGGTGCAGCTTTCCAGGGCAATTCCTTCCTCAGGCTGGTCTGGGGGGGTCTCTGGGCAGGGCAGAGGGACCTGAGCAGCAGCCGGGGGCTGTCGTGGTCCTTTACACCCTCCGAGGTGGGCACAAAAACCTGGGAAGCTTTGACACAAAAACCTGGAAAGCTTTGACACCAAAAACTATGGAGCTTTGACACAAAAACCTGGGAAGCTCTGACACCAAAACCTGTGGAGCAGGGCCTTGGAGAGCTGCAGGCTGTTCTGGGAGATGGCGCCTGACAGCTCCGTGTCCTGTGGCCTCGCGGCTGGGAAGGAAGTGCCGCTAAAAAATGGGAGTAAACTTCTTAGTTAAGTTATAAAAGTGGTAATTTGCCTTCCGAAATCCCAGCTATCCAATCACACGGCTCTGTGAGCCCACAGGAGCCCTTGGGAGACCCAGCCCAGGTGTCGTTGGATCAGCAGGAGCCTTTCCATTGCCTCCAGGGAGCTCTGGGGCACGCCCTGCCCAGGAGCATCCCAAGGCCCAGCGCTCCCATCCCTCCCAGTCTGATGAGTCTTCACTGCAGGGCAGCTGGGCCAGTTCTGCATCCCTGTGTCCATGTGCATCCCAGTCCTGGGTTGCTCCAAGCCCCGTCCAAGCTGGCCTTGGGCACTTCCAGGGATGGGGCAGAACGCACTCCATCATTCTGAGCGTTTTCCCAGCTCTGCTCCTCGCTGCGAGTCGCGTTCTGCCTCCTGCCAAACAGGTTTGAATTTCCAGAATGTGGCTATGAAAAAGCAGCTCAACCCCCTCCTCCACAGCGCTAAAATATGGCTTTTTTTTCTTTTTAATATACCATAAACGATGACCTTTTCCCTCCTTCAGCAGGCAGCCAACACAAGCACAACAATGTGATTTGTGCAGCGTTTCAGCTGCGGTTTTCTTCAAGAAATTCATCTGGGCTCGAAGCAATTAAGGGAAGGGAAGCATTTCCACTCCGGCTTCAGGCCCTGAAAACCTGCCAGGAGGGATTTTTTTCCCTTCCTCTCTGCTCTCCCTCTTGCTCCCTCAGCCCCCCCTGGCTCACTTGTCCTGGAAAACTTCTGTGGTTTCACTTCCACAGCTCTGCTGAGCGTGGGATGGTAAATCCCAGCCTGGTGCAGGTGGGAAGGTGTTGGATCCGTGGCCCTGGCCCTGCACCTGGACAAGGTTTGTGCAGGATTGTCCCCCCCTGAGCAGCACCTTCTGCACCCTCAGCCACAGCTCGGTCCCTGTGGCAGGAGGGCTGTGCCTGGGGGGGACCCCGGGCCCGGTGCCGCCCCCTCCCTGTGCCTGATGTGCCCGTCGGGACATTTCCCAGAGCACGTGGAGTTCGTGGAGCAGCAGGGAAACCCGTGGGACCAGGCTCTGCACCCAGCGTGCTTGGGAGAACGGGGCTCAAATGAGCTCCTTAAGTCAACAGCACAGTTAATTGCTCATTCATTCCGCGGATGGGTTAATAATTAAGTTAAATTAATAATTGGGAGAATAATTAAACGAAACAATAACCAATACTCGGGACAATTGCCGCGCTCGGTCTCCGTGCCGAGGTTTTGGGGCGGTTACTCATTCACCGGCACTTCGGAGCCGCTTTGGCGTCGGGCTGGCGGTGCCAGGGATGCGACTCCCGGAATCCCGGGAAAAACTGGGCTTTTCCAGGCAAAACCACCGGCTCTTCCCTCCCCTGGGGATGGTGGAGAGCGGTGGGGTCCCGGTGAAGAGCGAACCCCCCTGATCTTCCGGTCCTCCCCCCCGGCCTCCCCTCCCCGCGGCGGGACGGACGGACGGACGGACGGAGGGATCACGGACGGAGGGAGGGACGGAACGACGGAAGGAGGCCGCTCCAGGCCGGGGGGAGGAACTACAAGTCCCGTGAAGCCGCGCCGCCCGCCCGCCGCCCTCCCGGGGCTATAAAAGGGGGAATGGCCCGGCAGCCGCAGTCGGAGCATCCCTGGCTGCGGCGGAGCCGCTCCCGGCTTCCATCCCGAGCTCTTGCACCGGCACTCCCGGGGATATTCCCGCCAGGAGATGGGAGTGAGGCCGTTCCCGGACCCCCGGAGCGGGATGAGGATGTGGAGAAGGAAGGATGAGGGTGCTGCCGCTCCCCGCACCGGAGGACCCGCGGTCCCGGGAGGGTTCCGGCGCTGCCGGGGGGACGCGGCGCGGAGGCGGAGGTGGGTGCCCCGCTGGGCTCGGGGATGCGGGGGGTCGCGCCGGGGCCGGCACGGGGCTGCTTCGCCCCGCACTTGCTCCTCCCGGTCCCGTTACGCGGAGCGGCCCCGGGGGCTCCGGGTCCGCCCCGGGGGTCCCGGCATGGGGGGGGCTGAGCTGGGCGCGCTGCGGGGCCCCTCGGTGCCGGCACCCGGCGTCGCTTCCCCCCTGGACCATCTCCTTTGTGTCCCCCCGGGGCCCGGCCGTTCCCCGCTCCCGGCGGCTCGGGGCTCCGGGCCGGGATGCTCCTCATTCGCGGGAGGGCGAGCGCCCGGTCCCGGCCAGCGGGGGGGGGGTTTCCCTTTTTCCCCAAGGAAAACCCTTTGGCTGGTGTTTTCCTTCGTTGTTTTGGTTATTTTTGGTTGATTGTTTGAGTGCTTTTTTTGCGGTTTTTTTTTTAAGGGACACGCACCCGACTTTCCCCTTTCCCTGCCCTGGGAATCCCTTGCCCAAAAGTCTCGCCCCGGGGCAGGTGCCCGGGCGGGGCCGCGGGCAGCGTCTGTGGCCCCTCACAGCCCCCTGCCCTCCTCTGCCGGGCTCCGAGGGTCTCCCCAGCTCCGGTGTGAGCCCGGCAGCTGGAGCGGGGCTGGCGAGCCGAGCTATCTGGGATGCACAAGAGCACTTTTGTGTGAATTCCGGAAAAATATGAATGACTCCCTTCTTTTGCTCGCTACAACAAAAAGACCACACCAGTCTAGACCTGCAGCCAGTAACACGCACAGAAATTAGTGCTGTCTGCTCCCGGGGACCCGGCGTGTCCAGGAGAACTCCAGCCCTTCCAGCGTGGGATCCACACGGAGGGCCAGGGATGCCTGTTTGGGGAAAGGATGTTTGAGGTTACTTTGATATAAACAAGAGAAGCTTTAATTGCCCAGACATGGTTGGTGTTGCTCTGTGCTGCCTTGGAATGTGTTTCCTCTGAAGGGTTTGGAGAGACGAGGAATTGCTCAGCTCTTGCTAATTGAGACATCTTTTTATAATCACGGTCACAGCTGGCGGGAGGGAAGTGGGGGGAGAGCGTTGGTGACTCAGGCCTCGGGAAGAAGCTGCATTTTGGTTTTGCCTGGGGTGGTGAAGGGGAGATTCCAGCTTGGAAAGTGGAACAGCTCCCAAGGACACCGTCCTTCACTGCTGGATGTTTTCAGGACAGCGGCTTTCTCACTGCCCTGTAAAATTGTGTTGGGGGGGAAAAAACTCTTCCTGGTTCAGCTCAGTCCTTCCCCCAGGTGTGGCATCTGCAGTGTGGGGTGGCTTAGAGCCCCTGATACGGATGTGGGGCAGAGGGGACTGCAAAATGTTGTGCTCTCCTTTTCCAAGGCTTTGCTGCACAAACAGCTGGATCTGCTTTTCCTCTAAATTTACCAGGTGCTGTCCATGTCCAGGTGTCCCAAAAGAAAGCTGGTCTGAGATGTGGCCCCCCTCAGACTTGGACGTGGCAGTGACAACCCCGTTGGGGGCTGCTGAGAGGCAGGGGGGTCACTCTGGGGGATGTCAGTTCTTTGGGAAGAGGCTCCCAGCCGAGGTGTGAAGGTGCTTTGTGAGCACAGCGTGTGTGGAAAGAAAAATTCCATCCCATTTCTTGTGCTGTCCCTGGCCAGGGCTGTCCCTGTGGTGGTGTCTCCCGAGGGAGGAGGGATGTTGGGAAAGGCTGAGGTGTCTCCCGAGGAAGGAGGGATGTTCGTCTCCGTTGGGAAAGGCTGAACTGGGCAGGGGGAGCCGGCCCTGGGGGTCTCTGCTGTGGCAGGTTCAGTTCCAGGAGCTGGAGGTGCTGCAGGTGCTTCTCCTGCCCCAGGGATTTGGGAGCAGGAGTGTCCCTGCTCCCTGCTGAGCCAGGAAATCAGAGCTGTGGAGTCCAGGGGGCTCCTCCCGCCTGCAGAGACGGGGAAAACTTCCCAGAGGGGCTCATCCCCACACCCTGGGATGCTGTCAGGACCCAGTCTGGAGGTGCAGAACCGGGGCTGCTCCCGCTGGGTGAAGGATCCCACGGAGCCCTCTGGAATGGCTTTGCTGGAGCTGAGACCTGCTGGAAAAGGTGGATTCAGCCGTGCTGGGCTGGAAAACCAGGAATGCCCTGAACAGAGGGGGACGAGGGGTGGTCACAGGTGCAGTGCGGTGTCCCTGGCAGCGGCATCACGAGGTGTTTGGGGACCGGCTCTGGGGTAAAGTGGGTATTTTGGGGGCTCAGCGGTCTCCAGGCTCCACCTACACCTGTCTGGGCTGGGGTCAGGGCTACAGGTGCACGGCAGAGACACCTGGGGGGTGTTGGGACCTGGCTCTTTGTGGGATTCCCCTGCCTGCAGCAAAGCTGGGACATCTGGAAGCCCCAGGCTCCAGCCTGGCTTTTCCAAGGGCTGGATTTTGACCTGCATTCCCCTGGTGCCTGGTTTTAAATATATTTGATCCAGTAGCATCCCTTCTCCCTGGCGATTTTTCATGGCAGCTGGCTCAGATCGGGGCAGTTTTGGACTCGAGCTCCTCTCTCTGGGAGTTCTCCCGCATAAGAAATCACCGAAGTGCCTGACATTTTCGGAGATCAAATATTTGGGGCCACAGCTGCCCCCCTCCCTCCGGCTCCCTGAGCCCCGGCCAGCGGGGGGATAATGCCAGGGGCGCGGTGCAGCCTCTTGGGGGGGTTTTGGGGGTTGTTTGAACTTTTGAACAGAAAAGCAAAGCAACAGAAGAGAGGGCGAGGAAAGCCCGGGGCTCTGCCGGTGACCGCGGCCGGCCCGAAAGTGAAAAGTGCTTTACAAAGGGTGGCCTTGTTCAGGAGGGCTTGTCTCGACAGCGAGATGGATTTAAAACAAAACCGAGGGGGCAAACGCTCGCAGAAAGCGCCCCGTGTCAGTGTAAACACTGCGTGGAAACGCTTTCATTGCCTCCCGTAACTCCCGAATAAACGCTGCTCCTTTTTGATGAAGGCTCTTAAGGCAGGGTTAGGGTTTGCCCTGCGCTGCCTCAGGAGCCCCTGCGGGCTCGGGGCGGCTCCGCGTCCTGCTCCCAGCCTGCCTGCATTTCCCTTTCTGCCCCCTTTCTCATTTCTGGGTTTTTCCAGCGTGGGAATTGCAGGGAGTGCGGTCCCGGAGCAGCACCCGAGAGGAAAAGCGGGGTGAGGGTGGGCAGGGGGTTGTTCTCAGCCCGGGTCCGTCTCTGGGTGTGATTCTCCCACCCGGAGCTGATGAGGTGTGAAGACCTTGGCCCCCGGGGTTGTGCTGCTGCTCCCGTGCCCTCAGAAAGGAACGTTTTAAAAATTCAATTGGCTGCTCTTTCTGCCAAGCCACAGATGTTTTTTGAGGGCTAAAACCTAAGCCTTTAAATAAATGTGTTTGATCCCTGGGTGGTTGTGCAGCTTTCCTGAAAAAAAAAAAAAAAAAAAAAGGCTGAGAATGGATTTTGTATCAGGAGCACATGTTGTCTAGTCAGGCTTTTTATAGAGCTGATTCCTCTGGGTTTTATTCCTGCTTTTCCTCCCTGGGAGGGAATCAGAGCCCTTGTCTGGCTGCAGGAAAACCTCCCGTGGTCTCCTGAAGGAGCAGGGCTGGCTCAGTGCTGGGTAAAGCTCAGCCTAAGGCAACCTGGAACTTCCCTGGGAACAGGACTGGATCACCAGGGCCGAAAAATCATTGCCTGGAGGGGCTTCGGGCTGGCCCTGAAGCGCTGCCCTTGGGCTCCCTGAACGCGTCCTGCGCGGGGCCGGGTGCGGGAAGGGGCTCTGGGACCACCTCGTCCCCAGTCGGGGGTGGCTGGGGTTTCCCTGCTGTCACCGGGTTTGCTTCACCTCCTGCTGCTGCTCCCTTAACCGCGCTCTCAGGCCAGGGTATTTTAAAGATTCTTGAAAGTTTTCCTCTAAGCTGGTGAGAGAAAAACCCCGTCTGTGGGGTGTGGGCTGGGAGGGGGCCCTGGCAGCCAGGAGGTGCAGCCAAGGGCCCTTTAGGGGCGGTGGGGTGGCCGATCCCGGTGTTTCTGCTGGATGAAGTTGTCCCTGCCCATCCTTGTGCTCTGCAGAGAAGCCCAGTGCAGGCGCAGGGCCGGCGAGGGGGTCCCTGGAGGGACAGGAGCTGTCACCTGGGCTCCAGTGACACCAACAGGACTCTGCCTGGCCCTGGAGGGCCGAGTGCCTCCCCCCGAGACCAGGAACTCCGGGAATTAAAGCTGATGGGCGCTTCCCTGCAATTCCAGCCTATGGAAAGCGGGTCCCCCTTCCTGCTGGGAAACCTCCAGGAGGTTTCCTCACAAGCAGCTCTTCCATGGGCTTGGTTTGGTGCCTGTTCCCAGCATCTCCTGAACAGCTGGAGAGGGGAGTGAGGGAGCCTGTGGAGCGACGTCCTCGCACAGCTCCGGGGTCCCGCAGGGATTTGGGGATGGGGGAGCGGCGCTGCCAGGGCTGTGGCTCCGTGTGGGGCGCAGGAAGTGCTGCAGTGCAGCCCTGGGGGGTTGGGCACGAGGGTCCTGCTTGGCTGGGCTTGGAGGGGGGGGACTCGGCCACCGGTGGAACTGAGGGAGTGGGAGCTGGTATCCATCAGCCTGGCAGTGGCTGGGACCTGGGGTGAAGCTCCCCAGCCAAATTTCTGTGGCTTTAATTCCTTTGGCTGGGCTGTGCACGACTGAGGGTGTGCAGAAGAGTTCCCGCGGATGGGGGAGGAAGAGCTGCCCACCTGGAGCTGGCTGGCAGGGCTCCCTCCGCCCGTTTTCCGTGGACGTGCCACCCTCTGGCTGCATGGATTGCGTCTCTGGGATGTTCCCGCATCCCGGTCCATCAGTGGGTGTTTAATCGGTGTTCTGGGATAATCCCTTTTTCCTTCTGAGGCAGGAGGACCTGGAGGCAGGGAAAGGTGGCTCGTGGAAGTGGTACCTGTGTGTGGGAGGGAGGACAAGGACCTGGGCAGTTCCCTCGATAAGCTGGCCGTGACCCTCATCCCACCTCCCCGTTTGTCCCAATGGAATCTGCCAGATCTCCCAGCCCAGGGCTCGGAGCGGGGGGGAGGGAGAGGCTGGATGGGAAATAATGATCCCCTTTTTACAGCTTCTTCAATTGTTCCTGAAAATCCTTTTTAAAAGGAGGAAAGTTCCTTCCTTCCTTTCAGCTCCCGGTATCTTGAAGAATTCGCTCCATTGTGAGGCCAGGACAGAGACCCTTCTATGAGGGCTGCTCGGGCTCTCCTCGGAGCCCCCCTCCCCGTGCCCCCTCCCACCCCATCCCAACAAGCCCCCATTCTCCTCTGAAGAGGGTCCCTCTGTCTAACGCCAAGTAACTCTTAAGGGTAGCATTTATCCTCGGGCACTCAGCTCACAAAGAGTGCTGGAGTGTCAAATAAACTCCCTGCAGCCTGCAAAGAGAAGAGGAAGAAAACACAAAACCCCCTTTCTTTCCACCCCTGCAGGGAAACAAATACGGACTTTGTGCTGGGGAGCAGCGCTGCCCTAACGAGGCCGGGGCTGCTGCGAGCCCATAAAACTCTGTGACCACGTGAGGGGCTGGGAGGGGACCTGGCAGACAGCAGGAAATCCACAATCCCCCCCAAAAAGCTGCTGGTCATCCCTCTGTCCCCGCTGCTTCCTGGGCAGAGGGATCCCTGCTCCCGCTGCCAGCGCATCCCGGACTTCCGCGGGTTTGGTGCTGGTTCTGTCCCGGGCTCTGTGCTGGGGCTGTCCCCAAAGGGAGGGGACGGGCTGTGCTCAGACCTTCAGCAGCTCCTCCGAGCCCTCACCAGACCCTCGAGGGCGCTGCCGCAGGTCCTGGTTTCCCCAGGAGGGAATTCAGCTTGGGAATCGTCACCTGTCGGAGCCCCGGGGCTGTGTTTGGCTGCTGGGGTTCCCTGGGAGGAAACAAATCCCTGTCTCTTCTCCCTGGATGGATTTAAACAGGAATCCTCCATTTCAGAAACCGGTGTGACCAGTACTGACCAGCTGGGGCAGGAACACCTAAGCAAGGAGCTGGCCACTTCCCTGCTCCCTGGGAATGCGGCCACCAGCATGGCCAGTGCCTCTGCCCAGCAGCAGCAAGGAAAATCCTGCCTGCTCCTTCATTTCCGGCACAATCCTGGCTTTGGGATGCTGGGCGTGGGAATCTCTTGCTCCCAGGGATGTGCTCAGGACTGGAGCCAGTGTGATGCTGCAGGGACCGAGGTCTCTCCTGTCCCTCATCCTGACCCTTGTTTCTCCACAGGTTCTGGCATTCCTGAAGGTTCAGATGCCCCAGCAGCTGCTGGACTGTCCCTGTGCCAGAAGTGAGGACACAGGAGCCTGAGCACGCCCGGGACTGGGGCTTGTCCCCCTCCACCAAGCCCGGGGTCCTGAGCCACCAGGATTTGCCTCTGGATGCTTCCTCCGCGCCGGGATCTCGAGCCGCAGGACTCGTGTGGGCGTTGGATGCTCCCTTCTGTCTGTAGCTGGGAATGTCAGGGCCACAAGGCTGCAGGCACCCGCTCCTCTCAAAATCCTGCTGGATTACTGCTTTTGGCACCCTCCTGGTGGGCCTGGCTCCGTCACCGGGAATCTCCCAAGGGACAGACGTGGAAAAGCAGCAGCTGCAGCCCAGTGCTACAATTCCCTCTTTTTCTGGGCTGCTCTGAGCATCCTGGCTCTGGAGGAGGAGGAAGGATTCCGTGCACATCTGTAGGACAAATCCTGCTGGTCTTAGGTGAGTCAACCACCTGTTATTTTCCTTTTTTTTAAGCACCTTCCTGTTGGATTTCTTAGAAAATTACATTTTCCCTCACATGAAGAAAAAATGCCAAATCCAGTGACCTGCTCCGAGGGAATGGAGGGAGCAGACAGGTTTAGGTTTGTTCCTGACACCTGAACTGGCTGTTGGAATCAAAGCATGAATTTTTTTGTGTCATTTGAGCTTGAAATCCCTAAAAAGAGCTTTCTTCCTGGAGTTTTATTGCTGAATAATGGATAAGAGGTTAAAGGCTGCCGCTTCCCAGCAGGTTTTCCTTTCTTTCCCTGCTGAGGAGAATCCTGTTGGCTTTCCACACTTCCAAGCCAGTGGAGGTGGCTTCAGAGTGACCCTTGTCAGGCCCCTGGGGACAATGTGTGGCCTGTCCCGAGGGGCTCCTGGTGCATGCAGGGGATGGGCTGGGAGGCTCCCTTTGGAAGGGAGGCTGCTGGAAACCTCCTTGGGATGGAAAATCCGCTTTCCCGCTAGAAAATGACGCCAAACTTTGGGTTTTGAGGGGACTGGCGTCGGTGTTGCCATCGGGGTGTGACGTGGGAGGGGGGCCCAAGGAGCTGCTGGGAACAGCAGTGGGATGAGGATGGGAGAAGGAGGATGAAACACGGGGGTTCCTGGGTGGGGAGTGAGCTGCTGATCCCTGTGCAGATGGAATCACCCTCCCCAGCCCTTGGCCAGAGGTCGGGGCAGTGATCCCTGGGGTCTGTGGTCCCGGTGTTCGGGGAGGGCGTTCCCCTCCCGTCCCTGTTCCCTGGGCAGGTTCCAGTGACCCTTTTCTCTGGACCGGGGGGGTCCGGCTGGGCTTGGGGCCGTGGGGCAGAACCGCCCCGGCCACTCGGGAAGGTGCTGGGGTTCTCCCTGCCCAGGCTCCTTTCTCAGGTGTGGTTTTTTGGTGCGATCTTCCCTTTGGGAGAACGAGAAAAGTGGATAAAGGGGAAACTGCGGCTGGGAAAGGCTTGGCTGTTTAAAATCCATTTCAGGATTTTAAAAACCTTTGGTTTGAGCTCCTCTGTTGCTGTGTGCTGGGGCTCAGCCAGTGCGGAAGGCTGGTGCAGGCTGCAGGGATGGGAGCTCTGTACTGGGATCCAACTGGGAGCACTGGGACCGTGGGCCCCTCCCGCGGGGGCTGAGCCAGGGGGGCTGCAGGGGAACGGGGAAGAGCGGTAGAGCTGCTGCTCCTCCCTTTTACTGACCACAGATCCAGGGGGATCCGGTGTTTGCTCTTCCCGGAGGTGGCAAACGCTCACCTGGAGTGGCTGGAATTCCAGCCCTTGGTTCCTGTCCTGAGGCACTGCAGCATCCAAGAGTTTGAACAGAGCCGGGGGGGGGGAGGTTTTCTTTTCCTCGTCAGTGTCCGTTACAGCTCAGTCTCTTCCCAATCCCAAGGGACTGTGGTTTTTCCTTGAGGATCCTGTGGATACACCAAGTGCTTGACTTCATCCCTTTCCAACAGGAGTCTCTTGGCTTCCTGTCCTGTCCCTGCCTCTGAAACGCAGGGAAGAGGAGGAGGAGGAGGAGGAGGAGGAGGGATGAGCTGTGCACGTGACCTTGCTGGGCAGTTCCGCCTTTCCGAGCTGAGCCCTTTGGGCTGAGTTAAGGCAGAGACTTTGTCCCCCGAGCTGGTCTAAAACAACCCAGACCCGCCTGGCTCCTCTGCCCCGGCTTCTGTGATGTGGGGCCAGGCTGGTGTTGGAGTTTGGTTTGGGGTTTGGCATTTCCCCCCCTTTTTCTGAGAGATGTCCTGTGGTTTCTGGGAAACTGGGTCCCCCGGGCCGGTGTCGGTTCTTGTGGTCCTGGTGCGGCGCTTCTTCCTGGGTCACTGAATCATGGAATGCTTTGGGTTGGGAGGGATCTTACGGCCGATCTTGTTCCACCCCCTGCCATGATCAGGGACACCTTCCGCTATCCCAGGTCGCTCCAAGCCTCATCCAACCCGGCCTTGCAATCCTTTGGGAAGGATGGGCTGCAATCCAGCTGCAGAGATCCTCACCTCCAGCTGCAGGCAAGGCAGTCAAAGATTTTTATCGTGATCTTTCGCAATCCCAGTTCACACCTCCGGCCTGTGAAATCCTCCTTGTCACGGGCGTCTCGTTAATTGCTCGCTGCAAATCAGTGTCCCTGGGCGTCCCAGAGCAGGATCTGTCCCAGTGCAGCCGCGGGATGCTCCAGGGAAACCCAAGTGCAAAAACCTTCAGGGAATAATTGATCCTGCTCAGCCCCTGCGGCATCTCACAGGATCACAGAATCATCTCGTTTGGAAAAGCCCTCTGAGGTCACAGAGTCCAATCACTCCCACAGCCCTGCCAAGCCCACCGCTAAACCACGTCCCCAGGTGCCATACATTCCCCTTGGAAAGGCATTTTTCCACGGCTGTGCCCCCCGTGCTCAACCCCTTGGCGTGGGGATCGCCTCCCGGGAGCGAAGTGACCGCCCCAGGGCAGGGGGATGCTGGATCCCGGATCGCACCGGGGCTCGGGAGCACATCCCGGGGGTGGGATCCGGGATCCCGGTGGGGCTCGGGAGCACATCCCAGGGGTGGGATGCGGGATCCCGGTGGGGCTCGGGA
>WBMZ01006585.1:3004-32287 GCA_013400975.1 Atrichornis clamosus
CTATATATATATATATATATATATATATAGTCACCGATTCATATTAAAGTGGCATCTGTCATAGCCACGTCTTCAGTGTTTCAACTGTTTGTTTTCCACAAAGGCACTTGTCTGTATTCTCTACCTTAGGCCTGTGGGTTTCCAGCAAATTGATTCTGGGTTTGGTGATTCTTTAGGATTTATATGAGCCAAATATTCTTGTAGGATGAAAAAAAAGGGGATATTTGGTATGAAATCTTACATCAGATAAATGGGAATAATCAGGCTGCTCCATACAGAAATTATAGCAAAATATGGGTATTCAGCCACCACTACAGCAGTGGAGCAAGTCAGTGCCTTTGACCTTTTCTGAAATAGTTAACTGCAGTGATGGTTCCATTTAAGAGCTGTTTTTGCACATGTTTTTGTTTCAAGAAAAGCTTCTCATCACAGATGTGTTGAGGTTATTGTGTTTCTGACAATGTCTCCTTTTCCTTCCTTAAGTGGGTTTTATGGCTGTAAATCTCCACAGGTTTACTCAGTTACCCATCATTGCTATTTTCAGCATGGAGCCAGGTGGCTGCTTGCATTTAAACCAGGAACAAGCTGAAGTGCTTCTGCTCTCTGGGTATAATTTTGAAACTTGGAGTTAAGATTCAAAAAACAACCAAGAAATGACCCCAGACAGTTTAAAAAGAAAAAAATATCAATTTTTGCCACAATAAAAAGTGTTGATTTGGAATCCCTGATTGTTCTTCCAAAAAATGAATAAGATGTTACTTTATTCTCTCTCCTTTTCCCTCCTTGTGGCCCCTTCTTGTTGACACCCTCAAATCCCTCAGCAAGTCCAGGGTGACCACTTTATCTTTTCTGGCAAAATGATCTGGCATGAAAAAGTAATGAAGTCAGTTCAATTGCATGGTGCCCTGCTGTGAATTTTACAATAAAGAATGAGTCTGGTTTCTGTGCTGTTGTGTCATTCCTTCAGCCCTGCTCTTCACCGGATTGTGCTGCTGCTGAAATAATGAAGGTTGTTCTGTGTCTTGGGCTGATGGATATTTGTTGCTAGCATGTCACATGCTTGTGTGCAACCAGAAGGAAGGTGTGGGAACAGACTGACCCTCTGGAGACTGGATATTGTGTTGCATAATCTGAGCAGTGTTGCTGTAGGTGCTGCCATGGAGTATCCAGGACCCTGAGCTTGCTGTCATTGGTCACGGATCATCCAGCCCTCCCACTTCTTGCTCTGCATGTAATGGGTGAAACACTGCGGGTTTTATTTCAAAGTAACTGGGGGGTTTTCTGCGAGTAACAGAGACCTTTCTAAAGGGAAGAAACTCAGCTGGGATATGATGGTAGGGCACCCTCCTCTGGTATTGCTTTTGAAATCAGCTGTGGTATGTGAGGATATTTAAAGACGTTTTCCCCCTGCTACTTAACATTGCAGTGAGGCGAGGTACCTACAGTCCTCAGTCCTTGAGCTGTGATTGCCTAATCGCTGCTGACGTGCTGTAGGCTGATGCTGAATGTGTGTGGCATCTCTCCAGCCATCGGCCAGCTCTGCACTTCTGCTCACTGTTCCTTCTGTTAATTTGAACACTTGATTTCCAAATCTGTATGTCCTGAGGGTCAATCACCGGTGAAGTGATCATTACTGTTCTTGAGGTAGTAATTTTAAGGAGGTGTGAATTTCCCTGTGGCCAAGAAAGCTTCTTATCATCCATTAAAATTGTCTGTTGCAAATCCTGCACTGGGATGGTTTCTGGCCATGCAGCTGCATAGTTTTCTCAATACATGCAGCTGCATAGTTTTCTCAATACAGATGAAGACGTTTGTCCTTGATTGTGTGAGTATGAATGCAAGAAGAGAAAGTTAAGTGGCCTTTCTCATTATTTTGGTTTAGACCCCAATACTTTTTTCACAGAGCTGGTGAGATGAGGCTGTTTCTTACAGATTTCTGTGCACCTCAAGCAAAAGTGACCCTAAAATGGCCCCAAAGTCGACTCCTCCTGTCCTTAATTTTCTTTCTTTCTTCATGGAAAGTAACCTCTTTCTCTTGATGGGGTTTCGCCTTCAAGGTATCTTCTTGCAGCTACTCACAAATATTCTAGGGGCTTTCCACAGAATATAATGATTGTGATGAGAACCTTCACTTACCAGTAATCTCTGCAGAGAGTGTTACCCACGTGGTAAGCCTTTTGGCCAAAAGGCTGGAGAACTGCTGGTGCTTGCTTGCCAACAGCCCAAGTAGTTGTATAGAAGCATTGGAAATCTGTACCACAAAAATCAGGCTATTTTAAACAAGAGCTGGTTAAACTATTTGGAATATGTTGGAAAGTTGTACTTCTGTTGGCTGTATTTATATGTTCTGTGTTTATGCCAGGCAAGACTCCACAGCACTGCAATGTGAGAAGACTGTATTAAACTCTAAGACTCTGTTTTGAAATGTATTTCTGATTTGATATGGTAGCAGAGGAAAAACACTTTCTTTGATTGCAGCACTGTTTCAGAAAAATTGCAAAAGATTTCAAAGGTATTTTAAATATGTAGAGGAGATACAAAATAGGTGTTTGTTTTGCTCCAGGAGTCCAAAAATATTTAAACGGAAATGAGTCTTCTGTTAAGGTCTGCTGAAAAGTCTCACGATAGTTAAACAGGTGACTTTCTTACAGATGTTAAGCCATTATGTACAGAAGCCAGTGAAAGAGTAAGCAAGTCTTTTTGTTGGCAAAGGAAATATTGCAGTCTCAAACCTTCAAATAAAATTAAAGTAATTGGTATGTGTCAAATACTGACCAAAAAGCATGTGAACCAACAGAAAACCTGCCATTTCCCTGAAGGTAACCATCTCAGGGCATGGGTGAGCATGCATCATGCCAGATGGAACAGGAGATCTGCAGAGGTTTCAACTGCTGGGTTCTAGGTGCAAGAGTGAAAGCATGACACAAGATCTTCAGGTGACAAAGTGTGTGAGGTAGGTGAAATATCAAATTTGAATGCATGGACATTTGGGACAGTCCAAAATAGATTTGCTTTTGGCACACGTCACTGGCTGTTTGTTTCTGCTCAGTACACAGGAAGAAATGGCAATCGACATTTTCTTTTTGAAAGGTGTAATTGCTCAAGACAGTAATATTATCTGTACCAGTAGCCTACTGAAATTGTTAATTATCAGTTTTTCCCATTGGACTTTTTAAAGAGAGATGCAAAAGTCTTTGTAGTTTAGGTTTTGTCATCTCTGTCTTTCAAGCTGCAACCCAAGGTATCTTGTGCACTAGTTGCTAAATTATACTTACTTTTCTTAGATTAGAGCAAAGCTTTTTTAAACTGGAGGTCAACGTGACCTACAGTATCTTATTGTTATAACAGGTCATAGAAACATTTTCTTCACATTTGCAATTTGAACCTGTAACTATTTAAGCTAGTAATATTTATTTTTGTTAGACCTCATGAATGTCAGTAAGTGACTGTTAAGCATTCATCGCCTGTGTAAGTGAAATGGCTGGCACTTGATTTTATGTCTGCTGTCTGCCTAGTGGGATTTCCATTTGGAGCTATTATTTCAAGCTCCTTGGCGCTTGCTCCCCACTGTGTGTAGCCTTTGTAGGTTTTAGCAATTTAAGTATTTTGGACATTAATTCTTCTCACTTGTGAAAACATGATGTGTGTTGTAGAGTGCAACGGTGCAATCCCATCAGAATTCTCCAAATGACACACCTTAGCCCATAAAACTTCAGAGGAAATGGTCACCTAACATAAAGGTTTTTCTTCTTTTTGTAAATGTATCAAGTGCCACAGGACAGTTTTGTTACATCAGAGGCCCCGGGGTGTGTGTTGGGAGTGTAGATGTGCTGCTGTTGTGTATAGATGAGGTTCTGACGCAGGAGAAGCTCTTGCAGGTGGCTTAGGTTGACCCTGGACAGGTGCACACCTTGTGCCTTGGGTTTCTCTGTGTGTACTGGGATGGTGATAATGGGGGTGGTTGAGTATGAATTGAAGGATGAAGGAAAAAGTTGTTTAAAATAGGGAAAGTATTCATTTTGGGGCTGGTGCTGAGCTGTCCATCTGTGCAAAGGGAGAGTTGTGTATGTAGAGTGGCTTTGCACGAGTAGCTCTTTATCTCTTTAGTGGCTAAACCAAGAGCAGTCTCCTTGGTCAGCTGCTGCCTCCCACGTAGCAGACTGGATCTGCACACAGGAGTGCTGGAGTCTTGGCCTTTCTGAGATGGTTGCCCTTAGTTCCAACCCTGGGCTTAACTTTAGTGAGGACTTTTTTACATGCAAAAGCTCTGTCATACCTGACAGAGTCAGAGCAATGCAGAACTGTTACTTAGCTACCTGGTGCTCCCTGCAGCACTTCTTGGAGCTGCCTTCTTCCTACTTAACCTCCCTCCTCCTCCTAACAGTGCCCAGCTTGGGGCTCACAGCCACTTGAGAAAAATTATCCCTTTAATGAGGAGGCAGTGAAAGGACTCTCTTAATATTTGTGCTTCCCCTGTAATCCTCCTCAAAAAGCATCCCTTAGGGCATGAGAAGATAGATGCCAGCTTGCTAAACAGTTTAACTAGATCCTAACACAAGTGATTGAAAAGTGCTCACTCTCTATTGTCAGAGCTGGCCAGTGGTGCTTCCCACAAACACTAGGTCTCGTATAGGATAAATAGTCCAGGTAAAGCCTTCACAGCCCTAAGGATAAATGTTGGTTGATAGCAATGTGTTGTGGAAGAGATTTGCTTGTATTGCTGGTTGGGTTTTTTGCTGTTGTTTTTTAAAACTGTAATGATATAAAATGTTCTGAGAGTGGGGTGCCTCCACTTTCTAAACAAGCTTACAAATCTTGGACTGACTGGCAAGCATGCAGTTTCAGATTTTGTCCTCTTGTGGGTGTGTGTATTAGCTCTGGATTGTTAGGGATGTAGCTAAAACTGAGGAAAAATAAATGCAGATGCTGTTGTCCATCCTAATGCTTTCCTAAATGCTTTTGGGAGGTGTGTGGTGAGGATGTGTCACTTTAAATGTGTTACAATCCTAATGGAACTTTAACAGTGCCTTCACTGTGGAAAAATGCCTTTATTGTGTGCGGCGTTTTCAGTTTGTGAATCCATGTCATTGTTTCACAAGGTTGCTAAGAAAAGTGCTTTTACTAAGGAAGCTGGCAGTGTAAGCCTTGGTGGAGTTTTTGGGGTTTTTTTTCTCTTTCCTCCTGAAATTAATCACTTGTTCCTTTGCTTTTGGTTTCCAGGGTCTTGGTTGGTGCTCCCAAGGCAGAATCTAAATACAGCACCTCTGTTCAGTCCCCAGGAGCAGTGTTTAAATGTCGAGTCCATACCAACCCTGACAGAAGATGCACAGAACTGGATATGGGGAGAGGTGGGTAGTTATGATGCTTTGGGACAGCAGGAGACAACCAAAAAAAATCCAAACCACGTGACTAGCAATCTGCATGCCAACTTAATTGACCCCAAAATACTGAGAGGGAGCCATCAGCCTTTCCTGATGGATTTTGAACACCAGTAACAAAAGTGTCATATTCTCTTCAGCATTACAAAATAACATCCTGCTGGTGTCCTCCCAGTGGCATTGCTCATTCTTTCCAGGGAGTCACCAGGTAAACATGCATTTTTCCCTGCTTAACCTAAGCTGCTGTCTTTTCTTCACCTGCTTCAGTGTGACTTTTCAGCGTGTTGGTGACTACATAAATGTTTTGGAGTGCTACTGCCTGCTCCAGGCAGTGGTGAAGTAAGAGTGCATGGGATGACCCCAGGTGCTGCAGTTTATGAATTTCTGTTTATGAAGCTTGCATGTGTTAAAACAGCATTTTGTCTAAGTGGTTTGTCCTGCTACCATATTGTAAACTGTCACGGATTCGTGAATGCTGCCTGACAGGACTAAAGATTTCAGCCTCATTTTTTTTAAGTGCCCCTGATCTCATTTTCAAGATTGCATTCAGGAGGCAATCTGACTCCTCTCCCACTGACTTGATGGTTTGATGGTTCGTTTAAGTAGAGTTGTGGACATACTGTAATAGCTGCTAGCTGCTGGGGACAGGGCCTGTCCTCAGCTATGTATGTGTGTGGTGCTATTTAAGAGTGAGAGTGTTGCCCTAATTAATGCATTCAAGGGCTAATAATCAGGATGCAGGGAGAAAGAAAAGCTCCGATATTTGATGGGCAGTCTTTTCTTGTCAGGATTCTTTGGTGCGTATTTAAAGTCTCCTTGCCTTGCTGCCTTTACCTTTTTTCTGTAGGCAATTCTCGGGGCACACTCTGTGGGAAGACCTGTAAAGAAGACAGAGATGATGAATGGATGGGTGTGAGCCTGGCTAGACAGCCAAAGGCTGGTGGAAGTGTGCTGGTGAGTCTGTGCTTTTCTTTGATCTCATTGAAACTGTAGCTGCTGCCTGACTAAGCACATCAGGATTATGCTTGCCAGTGACTGACGGAGCCCACAGTAAGAGGCAGCACATTCTGTAGTCCCTTTCTTCAAGGAGAAGGGAAAGTGAGCCCCAGCCAGAAGGTGTGATTTATAGAGGGAGGATTCCAAGCCATCACACCTGCCTCATGTGAGCCAAGGGCTTTCTCCTGAATCTGAGGGTTGGTTTATGTCTTTGAACTGAATAAATACAAGTTTGTCTGGGAGGTACCTTGTAGCTTGTTCTTTTTGTAGTCTGCCTGTGTTTATGCAGGAAATAAGAATGCATGCATGACAACTGAAGAGTAATTTGCTCTGATCAGGATACCACTGCCTTGAGATACAGCATCCTCTTCATTGTCCAGTCATCAGGCTGAAATAGACAAATTCATCCTAATCCATTTTGTGAAGGTTGTTCATACACTTTTTTTAGGCAACACTGAAACATTTTTTTCAAAATTATATCTTAAGAATAGTGGGTTTGTGTATTTTGGTTCAAAGGGAAACAAGTTGCATCTAATGCTTAGGGGTCGTCTCCCTGGACAGAAGCAGTAAATGAAGGGAATGCTGGTGGGGCAAAAAGCTGGGCATCTGCCAAGGATGGGGCTGGCTGCTGGCTGGCTGCGGAGAGGCTAGAAGGGTGAGAGACATGGACAGCCTGGAAGACCTTAGACAAGGGCTGAGAGGATAGAAATTTCACACATAAAGCAGGTTAAAAGTGAAATGTAGGTAAAGTAAAATACGCAGCTGGTGGTGTGCTTATTTCAGTGCAGCTTCAGCTGGTAAAATGTCCCCACAAGTGACACTAATTTAAAGCAGTCCTAACCCAGCCGTCTGACAAGGTTTTGCTGCCTCTCACCAAGTAGATCATGTCCAGATGCTGGAGGATGTTTTATTTTATAATTCACACTGCTTTTTTTCACCAAAGTCTTAAACAACTAATTATACATCTGTGCACATCTGTGTGAAAATGGAACTTGGAATGAATGCATACAGATTCCTTTATGGTAGGAAATTACATGGCTGTTTCAGGTCATTGTTATTCTCTGCTTTGAGATAACTTTTTACTGAAAAAGATTTGTGACTTTCCCACAAGCAGATGGTTTTCAATACACATGCTCTTCTAATTTTAAGGATTAGTATTTCCTTAAAATGTAGCTTTTTGTTGAAGCCCCTTTGAAAAACTGGTGTTCTGAGAAGACATATCTGAATATCTGTTCATAGCTGTATTAGCCAAATTTTTAAGTTTTTTAACAAAATTGCTAGATAATATGAATGAGTTTCTTTTGGTACAAGGATGTACAGTCTATATTGTCAGACATTACAGCTCTATTTATTGCATCTCTTCCAGGAATTCCTTTAAATCAGAGTAATATCTTTGTGGTCAATAGCTCTGGATGGATTTTTTTTTTTTCATAAATGAGTGTAATTGCCTGTTTGAAATATTCATGCTTTTGACGTCCTGTGTTAGATTAACTGGTCCCACAGTTTAACTGTGGGTTGTCTAAAGAAGTTGTTGCTTTTGCTTTGAAACTGCTTAGTGGCCTAAATTTTTTTCTTATTAGCCTTCCCCAGTTGCCTGGTAAGAGTACCAGTTTCAGTGGAAAGGGGTGTTAGAGAAGGTGAGGAGTGTGCCAGGGGTCTTTAGCTGGTGTTTGGAAAAATGTGGATTGCGTTTGAGTCCCTATTGTGCCAGGATGTTACTAAGCCAGAGGTCTGTGTTTGTGTGATGGACTAAATAGAAAAGCATCAAATAGTGAGGATATAAACAAATGAATAAGTAAGATTCAATAAGAAAGCGTCCTATCCTCAGATATACTATCAGTCAGTCTTTGCATTAATCTCAATACTGCAATAATACAGCTGAGATTGCCAACTCTTTCCGAACTGAAACAGTAAAAGTCCTCCTTTTACTTTTGTTGGGAGAGGAACCAGGGACAGTGCATTATGATTTGGAGATAAGCCACATCCTTCAGTCTTGCTCTTCCTAAATACCTGCCACTTCTGTCACTCTGTCACTTCTGTCATTGTGTTGCTCTTCCTGTGGAGCAACGCCAGTGGCTGTAACAATATGCACAAGAGCCAAGTGTCTGCAGTTCTGAAATGGCCTCTTTGCTATATTGTGGTAATGCAGTGTTGGCCATCAGTAGATAGCTCAGCTTGCTTTGCTCAGAAGCATTTTATTTTGCTTCAAGGGTTTGCATCATTTCTCCCCTGTTCTATGGTAGAGCTGGAGCCTGTACCCCAGCAGCAGCTGCTGAGAACCAAAGTGTGCTGATGGTTTCCTTATTGCACAGGGACCTACCTATATCTTGCATCTGAAATAGGGTGTATAGGCTGTCAGTTGTTTGCAATCACCTTAGGAAAAAAAAAAAAAGAAAAACTCACTCCACAGCATCAAATTCAGGTGTCTAATTTTGGTTCCAAAGACCTCTTCAGACATGTGCTATTGCTGTCAAAAAAAGAAGGCACCTTTGGTAGCACATCACCTTGCCTCAGGAGCATTGGATCATACATAGAAAGTGTACTGTAATCAACTCTAAACGCTTTTGGGAAGACAGGAAAACCAAAAGCAGCTGTGACGTGGCAGGGAGACAAAAGTGCAAGTTGCCTGACTGCAGAGAAATCAGTTTTGAGGAGGAAGAGGAGCTGCTGAACTCCTGTCCATTGTGAAAATGTCAAATTTGTGGCTGTGGCTACACCTGAGGAAGTCTGGGAAGCCGTGAATCAGATAACCAACGTTGACCTCATCCCTTGAAGGTCTGCAGACTGAGGCAGTCAGTGGTAAACTATAGTGTGCCTGAATACACATGATGATCACAGAAATGTATCATTAACCCAACTCTTAACAGACTGAGTAAATGTGTCCAGAATTTCTAGATTGAGCCCATAGCCTCCAGTTGATTTTTAACATACTTCTTATCCAGCAGCAGCTTCTTCTCTAGTTATTTTATCTTTCTTGGCCTCTGCACCTCACTCCTGAGCAAAGCCACCTGCTTGTGATGAAATGCTGCTGCCCTCCCTGACTATCGTTTGTGTGCCTCTGGGAGAGATTAGTAGGTTAATTTATATGAGTCTCTTGCAGTTTCTGAGACATGAAATGTCAAGGAGTTTACAATACCACAATCCTTTATCTTTCCATAATTTAAAAAAATACCCGTGGTCTGTTTCCATTTGAGTTTATATTCAGAGTTGGGATTGACCTGACTATCACTTTAATGGTATGTGTCTTCATGGCACTGTGTTTGAAAGGGCTGTGCATGTGTATATTTGTATTCACAGCACAGATCCATAAGGAGAGAAGCTCTTTCCTGGTTACACTGAAAACTAGTGTTTCACATGCTGGTTGTTGCTGCTGAATTTTGAATGATTAGCGCATAGGGATTGAAATCAAAACTAAGCCTTCTTAAAGAGCCTACGGGAGTCTCCCAAGCTGCTCTTTGTAGTACTTCTCACATGCATTTGGCTGTGGAGCAGAGACTCAGAAGGATCCTTTGCACCTTTACATGCAGTGTGGTGCAAAACTTTCTGCAGCCCCCAGAGACCCTCATTGTCCCTCTGTGATAGACATCTTCAGGAGATACGTGCCTCTCCTTGTGCACTGGAAGTCAGGAAAGCAGTAAATATCAAGCTGCAAATGCAGCACTGTTAACAGCAGAGCAGGATTTTGCACAACTGATTTTGCTCTGTGAGTAGTATTATCTGTTTACGTCTTTCTGGACGTAAGTATATTGAAATCTTTTGATGGCTGGATTGGATTTTGAGCTTCCCAGTGGTTGATTCACTTCCTAGGTCCTTTTTGGGAGAGGTGACACAGCTATACCTGCGTTATGGCTGGATATAATTTTTAACAATATTGAGATGCTCCAGTGGGCAGCTCTGAGGTGCTGAGGCAGAAAAGTGGGATAGCACACAGGGATGGAAGACAGAGGGTATCTCATCTGGGAAGGATGGGGTAAATAAGGGATTCATGAAGGGGGGCTGTTGCAAAGCATCCAGGAAAAGTTGAAAGCATTTGAAAGAGGTGATTTGTGTCATAGAGGCTTGCTCTGTTGGCATGGGCCCAAGCCTTAAATGATATAAATTGACACATCTACAGTGACTTCAGTGTAGACTCAGACCAGCTGGAGATATGGCCCAGCATGTGCTCAAGTTCAAAGCCCTTGCTGTTTCATATTTCCTTTCCTTTTATTCCTAATAAACCCTGAGCGTAAGGCAACTTGTGGTTTGTCTGGCAGCAATGCAGTGTTAATTTTTGGAGCAAATAGGTTCTGGGAAGGTGTAAACCAGGCTCTACATTGCTTGCATGTGTGCCTGTGCATGGCAGTTGTACTGAGCCAGTGTCGTGGTGAGTCTGGTTTTTTCAGGATGATCTCATTCTTCGCTATAAAGCTCTGCAGCTCATTTGCACCTTTACTAATGTTGCCACCCTGTTGCTACAAAATCTCTGGCATTTTCACTTAAATTCACTAACAGTAAGCAAGGCTCAGCACCTCTGTCATCAGAAACAGAGCTGCCTTTCTCAGTGGAAACAAGTCTTTGACTCACACGTGCATTCTCCAGTGGTTTAACCTTCTAACATGTTCTTAGTAACCTTCTTAGTATTCTTAATGTCTTTATTTGAGTTTTCCACCTTTTTTTGGCTTGTGTGGGTTCTGTTAGTGCATCTTTAGTTAGAAAAGCTTTTCTCTCTGTGAGAGTTCATGCACAGTCAGAGATCTTGAAATCTCTAGCATGGGCTCTGTCTTGCTCTGAGATGTCGTGTTTTCCTAGTCATACACATGTGAAGGCTGAGACCTGAGCTGCCAGGTCAGGCAGTGTCATGAGCTGCAGAAGCTAACAGTGAGCAGATACTTTATTTAGAAACATGGGATGTAAGGAGAGTACAATGAGTTTATGTGGTGAAGGTGTTGCTGAGTGTCCTGTTCATGCATGCTGTGCCTTGGTGGGAGGGCTCTCCTGTGACTCTGGGCCGATAACCCATGTGGTATGATCTGTTTAGGCATGCGCGCACCGCTGGAAAAACATCTACTATGAGACAGAGTACATTTTGCCCCATGGCTTCTGCAACATCATTCCTCCCAACCTGCAGTCCAATGGGAGGAAGCTCTTGCCCTGCTATGAAGGTAAGGAGTTGGGCCAGAAGTGGGGCTTACATCCCTTGGTTCACTTCTACTACTACAGTAACCATCACTACTGATTTTTAATTTTTTTTGGTAACGTGGCTTCCTTGCGGCAGCTGTGGTGGCATTTGTATTTTGGATGAAGTTGGGAGAGTGGCACAATGACTGAACAGGTTCTGTGACTGGTAAAATGCATGGTTGTGCTTTACTGGAGGATTAATAAGTTTCTGAACTGTGTTTTTGAGGCAGCAGCTCTCCCCTTATGTAAATAATGAGAAGGTACTGATCTGAGCTTGACCTCTTATGCTTCACTGTGACACGGAGTAAAAATCTTGAATTATGTTGCAATCATGAACCAATTTGCCTGTCTTATGGAAACACTTTCATTTTTATGTTGTCATTTATCAGAGGATTGGAGGATGGGGCAGGGAGTAGGTTTGCTTTCCCCACTTTGGGGTACTTCTGCAATAGTTTATATTAAACTGCTGCTGTGTTTTGAGTGCTGTAAGGCTGCTGTTTGGATTCTCCAAAGGTCTGGCTTTGAGGTCGATGCAGAGGGAGAGCTCCAGCTCTCAGCAATGTGCCTGTTGATTCTGCTTCAAATCCCATGCGCCATCATTTTAATTTCTCCTTCTCTAGTGCATGTGAGACTCTGGTATCATGTTTCCTTTTTTAAAAACTTCAGAAGACAATGTCTCCTTGGCCAAGAGCAATTAACTAAACTAGAGACACATGTGTAGAAGATAGGGTATCTCCTAAGATTTCTTGGCCTTGGGAGATACATTTTGGGGAAAGCACCCTTGCTTTCTCCTTTCTGTCCTGGGCATCATCTTTTACTTCTTGGCTGTAGAAGCCTGAGGAAGAGTGGGAGTTTGGAGGACAACAGCAGCAGAGTTTGTTGTGGGCAGGACCTCTGATTTTATTTACTTATTTGCTTTTAACCATTTGCCCTCCTGTCCAAAGTTGGCAGCAGCCAGAAGCAGGCTTGCTGCTGACATTAATAAGTGGAAGAGGAATAAGACAGTGAACGTCCTGGCAAGTTCTTCTGTTGCTGTAGGGTGGCCATGTCCTGGCTTGGTGGCCTGTGAGGCCAGCTCTGTGACAGAACTGTGTCCGTTTCATGCTCACTCTTTCTTCTGAGGTGGTTCCTCACTTCACACTGGACTTTGCTTGGGAATCTGCCATCACAAACCCACACACCTTTTGGAGATGTCATGCACTTGTGCACTGTTTCCCAGCCCCAAAATTGGTCATTATTTCATATGTGAGAAGTTTTGAGGGTCTTGACCCAGCCATGCCTGCTGCTGTGCAGAGTATGAATAAGCTATGTAAGCCTTCCTGTTGTGAGCACTGTCCTACTGTATTTGTCCTTCCCTGCCTCCCCACCCTCCTGGTTACTGTCAGCAAAATCAGGATAAGGCCTCACACTGATGTTACACACTGCAAATCATCTGGTATTAACTTCATGGTCAATGTGCACATGGAGGGATGCTGATGGAGCTCCCCCTGAGCCTGTGTTACTTCTTCTTGCACTGCCTGAAGCTGTGGTGGTGGGGAGGTGGTTTCTGGAAGAGAAGAATTTCTTGTGTTTATCTATGCGTCATGTCTTTGGAGTAAAACTGCTGTTAATCTGACAGGATATTTGCCAGGAATTGCTAGAAAATAGAAATGTGTGGGCCTAGTACACGCAGAGCAGCCAGTGGAAAGTTGGCAGAGTTGATGCAGTACTATGCTGGCTTAATTTCACTGCATGCTAAAGTGAAAATTGAAAGTTTGGGACTGATTTCCACCCAGCCCCCTCTCCCCATCAGACATGAAATCACAGTGTCATGAGGGATGGCTGCATTTGTTTATTCCTAAGTTTCAATAATACAAGCTCAAAGACAGATAGCTGTGGTATGTCACACAGAGGGAGTTCATTGTTTAAGGTTTGCTGTGAAATAAGTGTGCAGTCATCCCTGTAACTTTTTTCCTTTACATTCTGGAAGGAGCACAAGAAATTTCCCTCCGCTGTCACTGATGATTGGCTAGCCCAAAGCATTGAGTCTGAAGTGCTTCTACACCAACAGCCTCTGTGGCCGTTGCTGGGAGGCTACCAGACCTGTGGCTGCAAACCCTGCACTAGGATGCATGCCTTTGCCTGACGAGATTCCAGTGTCTCAGCCTTCTCTGCATCTCGCCATGTGCAAATAGACATAGACGGTAGCATACTTGCTTCCAGAAGCCCCGTTTTTTGTGCAGCTGGGGTGATAAGCCCTAGCTGGCGAAGGGTGCAGGCCAGCTAGATGCACGTCAGTCTCCATCCATGGAGGAAATGGAAATTTCCTGACTACAGGGTAGTGATACAACAGCATGGTAGTCTCTATCCATCTTATTCTTGCCTGGCTTCTCTGAAAGGGCTGACAGAAGTCTGGAAGCGATTGAGAGATAATGAGAACAACAGTAAGCCTAAAAGTTAAGTGCAATCTCTCTGAGTAGGAACTAATCTGGTTTAGATGAGCTAGATGTCCTTTGTGGTATAACTGACGTATGGAGCCACAGTTTTCCGTGCAATATTTTCAATTGGTTATTTTTCCCACAGTTTTAGTAGCTTTCTGAAAAAGGGAGCTGTCTCTTCATTCTCCTGATGCATTCAATTTGCAAAGAAGAATGGCTGTGTGTACTGTGAGAGGCAGTCCAGCTGATGGGGATAGCTGGAATGGTTTCCTACTCCTCTGTGGTAAGAACTGGTGGTTGAAGTGGGGAAGACTGATGGCCTCTATGGTTAGTAAATAAGGGGAACAGCACATGCTTTTATGCCTTGCCTCAAAAGAAATAAGTAATTTTTCCCACAGGTCCAAACCACATTTGGTTTTCTGGGAGCCATCAAAACATCCCTGCTTTGTGGTGGAAACTCAGTATCACAATGCTAGGTCTAAAAGATTACTACTGTTTCTTCCTAGAGTAGTGAAACACTCTAAGATAGGAAACAAAAAACTTTCAGTGCAAGTGATAGTTTACATCTTTGTGGATGATAGATACAGTATTTTATTGCACTCTGTAGCTTAGCTTTTGTTAGAATATTGAAGTTTGCTTAGAGACTTGCAGAGAGTTTTGTTAAAAGAAGAAATTGAGGGGCTTATTAATTTCAAAAAGCTTATTCTTTTCATTTGTGTATTGTTTTATCCAATTACTTCTTTCTCAGTCTCACTTCTCTTGTAACTTGAGATCATCATGCCTGCAAACCACTGCCATCTTCTTCTCTTTCTTGCTTTATGTATTATTCATGGTACATTTTTGAAGTTGCACAGGCAGCAACCTGCTCCAGACTCAGCCTCATCATACTGCTTTGCTATCAGCTGTTGATGCAGCAGTTTTGTGGCTTGCGGTCTCTGTAATCAGGAGAGCACAGCAGTCTACAGGCAGACAAGGAAGAACAACAAAGAAATGTAGAAACAACAAATTTGTCCAGGACTGCAGTTACTGCCTGGAGCTGTGCAGAAACGAATGGATTTAACCTCATGCAAAGGTTGTTATTCAGATGTGCAAAAGCTATGAGCTGGTACAGTAACTGCACAATTCCATCTAGTTGATCACTTGACTCCATGAATGGATAGATGGATGGCTATGTCGTATGAGTGCCAAGTGTCACTACTGTGCACTCAAGTGGAGGGGAGGCAGAAGCAATCTTGGTTTTCATTCCTTTTGGGCTCATCCATTGCTTGAGAGAGGCAGACTGGCTCGAGGGAGGAGACAGAATTCTGTGATGCTGGGACCATGGCCATCCAGGATGGGTGGCTGCCATTGACTGTGACCATGGGTGCATGAGTGGAAAGGAATCCTGCTTGGGTGTGGAGGCGGGCGTATGCCACTGCGGATGGGAGTTAGGTGTGCTGACAAGGAGAGGTAGTTTTGTGCTGAAAGGCTTAGGCTGGAATTCAGGAGCCCAGTGTCTGTCCATACTAGGCTGCTGGCTCCTTGGGGAGGACTGGATCTGTCTTGATTCCCCTGGAAATGTGGTGCTGGTCTCTGCTCTGTGTCACCAGAGCTTTAAATTCTCAAACAGCCCCAATGTCTGAGGTGTTTGGCCCTCTGTGCTTCCATTTCCACTTGTAAAATGTCACTGGCTTTGGCAGTGACAACTGAAGCAAAGAGAGCCTGAAGACTGGAATAAAGCAGATGTCACCCCAGACTTCAAAATAAGCAGCCAAAGAAGCCATTCAGTATTTCAGCCTTCTCTGCAACCTCTATTGCAAGGGGTTCCTGTTTCCATTCAGCAGTGGGCCCTACATTTGCCTTACTATCCTTTTGTTGCTGATGTATTTGAAGAAGCCATTCTTGTTATCCTTGATATCCTTCACCAGATTTAATTCCAAGTGGCCTTGGACTTCTTCATTGCATCCTTCAAGGGTTGGAATCCTTCTGTAGCAATGGCAGGACTTGTTTTTCAGGAAATGCTGGAGGGAGAAGTCTCCCCTCCTTGGCTCTCTGAATGAAAAAAAATGTTCATATTAATAAAAAAGTGGTTTTTTCCTGAGGCAAGTACTGCCTGGAGAAGCTATATATGGAGAGCTAACAATTCAGAGCCCCAGCACTTTCTGGATATCTATGAGCAAATGCAGGCTTTGTTTGGAATTGTCGAGCATTACCACAAGGAAACCCAGCTGTGCTTCTGGTCTCCTGGGATGCACATCTGCTTTGGCAGGACCCTGCCTTGGCCAGAGGCATTAGGCATTTATACTGTAATTTGTGGGTCAGGTCTCTGTTCTGCATGGGCTCTTGAACCTCACCCTGTGCAACTGGTATGACCTCAGCAAATGTCTGAAAGTCTGAACATCTTTATGATGTTAGGAAGAGAGTATATGTACTACAAAAGGGAGAATGGGCGTGTGTGTGTGTGTATGTCTATATCCAATGTCTTGAAAAAATTCTCTAAGAAGGCAGCGGTTTTTATAATTAATTCCTTCTGATCTTCAATAAGATAAAATACAACTCCAAAGGAACTTGCTTGGTTCCAAAGAGGCAGTTTGCTCATTGATTGCATTAAAAATTTTATCATTTAGCAATGAGTTAATGGGGCTTAAAATAAAAAAAAAATTACAAAGTTGCACCATTATCAGGTTATATGGTAAATTGTTTTTGAGCATGAATTACTGTAATATGGCAGAAGTGATAATAGTATGGTAGATATTTGAAAGTAATGCTCTGAAAAAAAACTGCAAAGGCTTTGATCCAGCTGTAAGTTTCAGATGTTCCTAAGCTGAAAATATTTGGATTAAGGCAGAGTGGAAAGTGATTTTCTTTTTTTCCTCTTTTTTCCTTCTCTCCGCCCTGAACTTAATGTATTTCTGAAATATTGTTTTCCACATCATCAAAAAGATAAAGTAAAAATTCCTCAGGTTTGACAGGGCAAATAATTACTATGTAAAATAGAGAAACAAAAGCTATAGGATGCTGGTTGGGTTCCCTGTGAACTGAGAGCTCTGAGCAAGTGGCCATGAAAAGCAGCAGACCTAAACATTCTGCAAAAGAGAATGTTGTCTGGTCATGTGAAAATACAGTACCTTTTCCTCACTCACTGTCTTCTTCCTGAAGCTGGTGTCCTGAAGCAGCCCTCCACCAGAAATATTTCAGGGGGCTGTGGTGACTGTCACTGTAGGGGAAGATCACTTTATTTCTCTGAGGTAGTAAAGGGCCTCAGGGTTAAACCTCCGAGTGCAGGGTCAGTGGCACACAGGCACCACACATATCACCTTTTGCTCCCCCCTTTCAAGCTGTGGTGATCTGCCATAGATGGAAGCCTCCTCTGATGCACCTTTACTGGAGCAATGCTGCTGTTATTTTCATGCTGCCGTGGTACTGCTTGTTTAGGGTCTCCCTGGGCAGCACCTCTGGCTGTCTCCCCAGCTGACCCCTTGCTTTACCCCCGCAATGTGGGTGAGTATGCTGCATGGTGCACGTTGGTGGCAGATCCACTGATAAAACCCAGGAGCCCTGCATGCTGGTGTCTCTCCAGGCTGTGTGTGTAGCAATGCGGATGGCTCAGGTGGAGAGTGTGTGCTGTGCCAGGGATGACCACGGTTTGTTTTCTTCCCTTCTTTCATCCAGAGTACAAGAAGAAGTATGGGGAGGAGCATGGTTCATGCCAGGCAGGGATCGCAGGCTTCTTCACTGAGGTGAGCAGGGGCACATGCGTGGAAGGGTTGGGTTGGTGAGTGGCTCTCCTGCTGCATGCCCCAGGAGAAGATTCCTGAGCATGGCTTGCACAGTGGGCTGAGCGCTGAGCATGGTCCCTTCCTGCCAGCAAACACCCTCCTGCCTTGTCTGGCTTCCCAGGCATCTGTGTCCTGCACAGTGACTGCCCAGTGGTTCACACATATGTGTATGTGTCTCTCAAGGTCTGTGGACAATGAATGAATTGGCTCTGGGAAACATCCTCAGGGAATATTCTTACTACGTACATCCCAAAACTTGCTTAGAGCTATTTCTGTATCTATCATTAACTCTTTACTGTAAGTGATGATGTAAAATAGTCTTCCCTGAATCATTTTATTTATGTATGTATACATGTAGGTGAATATAATGCACATACATATACACACAGAAGATAAACACTTTTTTTCAGGTCTGTTACAGTTCTTTATTGCAGGAGGATGAAGAAAAAAGTAGTGTGGTCAAATATATGCTCCAGAGCTGTTCTAAATGCTTGGCCATATTCTTTCCCAGACAGAAGTCTATCAGCCATATTTTAGTTTTGTCAACAATTAATTTGTTTCCTTATGCATTGTAGATTTGTTTTGTTAATGTTGCAGGGCTGTGGATTTTTTGCTTGTTTTAAATTTTTTAAGAACCTATACTTACTCCTAATTATATATGCACTGATCTGCAGAATATATTGCCCATTCTGATACAAACAGAATAAAGGTCTTCTCTCTCAGAAATTGCCTTCTGCCATTTCAGTAAACTGGGATGGCAGGCAATGTTGCCACAGGGGCACTGTTCAGTCAGCAGCAGCTGTTTCCTGGCTTGTCTGCTCTCTCCAGCCTGTTTCTGTTCCCATGCTCAAATTCTCCTTTGTTACTCTAGTTCAAAAGATATCTTTGAACTTTTATCACTTCAGCCTGAGCCTGATAGCAGCAGGAAATACAGATAAATGGCTTTTTGGGTCAAATGGGCAATCCTCTACCATATATTCTGGGCTATGGATGGAAGTTGTTCCTGTCAGTAAATGATCCCTTGACCTCAAGAGCATGTTCCCTAACAAGAAAAAAACTATTTCTAAGCACATCCTGCTCTTTGGTTGGGTTCCTGTCCTGTCACTGTAGTCTTATTAAGAGAATCCCATGTTTAACATTCCCCACCCCCAACTAGAACTGGTCACCTGAAGGGGACTCAGATATGGTAGCCATTTCCCACAAGGATAGAATCCACCCAAGGCCTTGCATTGAATGTGAGGAAGGCAGCTGTTCACATGTCTGCTTCAGGGATGGGGAACTAACTTACTGGGCTTAGTGCTCCTCAGGCTTAATTTGGTTCTTTGCTGGAGGTATTTAAAACCATATCCGGGAGCACGGTTTTCCTGCAAATGTGCTGGATGTTTTGGGGCAACGTTTCCAGAATCTCTCTTGAATGTAGACGTACCTTGGATTTTGACTCAAAAGCATTATCCATGAGCATCTGCCTTTGAATGCTGGATCAAGCTTTGCCTGATTCCTACGGTCTTTTAAAATGCTCACTCTGGTTGTCTGTAATGATCCCAAGCCATTCTATGGTTCTGTGATGACTCTATAGCCAGGTTGTCTCTCAAAGACCAGAGGGTATCTGATGACAGAGCAAGGCAAAATGTTCCATCTATGATATAATGCACATCCTGCTTGTCGAGTGCATGGCAGCTCTTTACGTTTTACAACTTCATAGTTGTAAAATCAAAATCCTTTGTGCTGTTTCCACCGTGATTGGTTGATATAGCATGTCAGCCAGCATCAGGGAATAATCTGCAGCTGAGTGACGGATCTGGGTGGGCTGGAGTGCTTCTGTCTTTGGGTCTTTTGAAGGATGGTTGGGCAAGGTGACAAGTGGAGAAATTTTTGGGAGAACTATCTTAGCAGGGATAAGTTGATGGTTAGTAAGACTGAGGAAAGTCTATTGCAGCAGAACAAGTGAGCAGAAGTGGACCATAAAAGGGCAGTGTATCTCTAGGGTGTATGCAGTGACCTCCATGTTTGGGAAGGAAGGATACTTTCTACATGCACATGGATTTGAGATTGTTATAGATGGACTTATAATTGGTGTTTTAAGTAAATACCCTGTCCCTTCTCCATTAATGTGTAAGGCATGAATTTATGTCAGTTTTGATTGTTATTTTTTTCCTCCCACCCTTTCCCCCACACGCTTCTGTTTTTCCTGTTGTAGGAGCTGGTCATCATGGGGGCACCAGGATCTTACTATTGGACAGGAACTGTCAAAGTGCTGAACCTCACTGACAACACGTATTACAAGCTGAACGATGATGCTGTGATAGCGAGGCGGTACACGTACCTTGGTAAGCAGCTCTCTGGGGCTCCTTGTGAATAGCAAATAGTCCAACAACATATCTCAAGGCATTGCTGCTATAAAGTTGATACTGATTTTTTTTATGGTGATGTGGTGTATTTTTATGAGAAGTGTAAAAGGAAGAACATTTGAATTACAGTGATTCTTATCTGGAAAGAAAGATAAGCAAAGAACCATTCTAAATATTCCATTACTCTCCTTGTTTAAAAAAAAACCCAACTTCACTATAATTTTTTTTTACTAATATAGAAAAGGTATTTTAACTGAATTTTGGATTGTAGTGGGCTTCTTAACATTCCTGCCTTTGCCTTGGGTCAGGCAAATTATTTATCAGTGGTTAAACTGCATGCGCCTTTAAAATGGGTACAACTAATTACAGAATGTGTATTGCAGATATATTTATTTCAACAAAAATAACACTATCTAAATGTGTCATTGGCAACTGAAGGAAGTTATGAAAGGTTTGGCTATAGGTACATCTTTAACTCAATTGGTTTTACTTGCAGTAAAACCAGCTAATGTCCCAAAAATACTTACTGTAAAGGCTACCACCTAATCTGCAGTGCCTAAGGCTTGTGAGACCTAGAAGACATTTCAAGCAATGATACTCTTTACAAACAGTTTGATACTATTTGACTAAAGTCTTGCACTGACCTCTCATTTATCCCTTAACCTTTAGTCTTTAAAAAAACACCACTTGGGAGATACTGCTTGTTGATAGCTAAATGAAGAGAGAATGTTTACCTATTTACAGACATAAATAGGTTTTTCCAGTGATAGACTTGAATTATAGGGTTTACCATGTAGACAAGAGCCTCATAATTTACAGCAGAAGAGCAAGGAAAATACAAAAGAGCCTTAGAAGGAAAGCTACTCATCTTTAGTAATTATATATTATTTTAATATATCAAATAAAGCTGTATCTTTGATCTTCTTCTTTCAAGTACATGCTTTCTTCCTTTGATCTATCCTCCCATTTTTCTTCTTGCCTAGACAAAAGTCTTTTTAAGCTATTAACTTCTCTGACCTCTTTGCCTACTGTGCTCTGCTGTCCCCCCAGCCAAAAAGGAACATAATTTTCCAAGCCTTCCTGGGCAGTGATTTTAGCCAGAGGAGGACGCATCTGTCTGATCCACGTGGGACTGCTGCTCTTTGACATGATACTTTCTCTGTGGTCATGTGATCAGTTTTCTTTGTCTCTGTGTGCCTGTTCCTGTTTTACTCCTTCCCTCTTGTGACTTGCAGTAGGCAAACTGCTCCCAGTACCAGCTCCATGTGTCCCTTGATCATCCCCATGCATATGGCTTTCTTCTCTCAGCTTTTGGAAGAGTACTGGAGGGTATACTCCCATTTCCTATCCCCATGAGCTTTTGAACAGAGCGTTGGTGCATCCTGAGCAGAATGGTTATTGAACTCTATGTGCAGCCCAGGAGCAGTGAAAGCTTATAAGCATGATCCAGCTGGCTGATCTATTTCTCAGGCTCTTTCCTTTCATGGTTGTTTATTTATGTATTTATTTATCTATTTATTTCCTCTACCATTCAGGATATGCGGTGACAGCAGGTCATTTCTCTCAGCCAACCACCACTGACATTGTAGGAGGAGCTCCCCAGGACGGAGGCATCGGAAAGGTGTGGCTTTTTGCCAGACAGTAATGTGGTTGGATGTAACAGTGCATGAAACGTAATGCTGATTCTGTTCTAACATGTATGAGAAGCCAAGAGTATTTTGTTTTCAGGGTAGTTTTGAGCTCTGAGCAGGGGAGAGGTGAGGTAGTTCAATGAAGTCAAATTTTCTCAACCTGCCTCTCCTGGTGCCTCATATCCTTCACCCCTCTTTCCTCTCTTTCCCACCCAATCCTTACAATACCAATTTTAATGAGCAGACAAGCTTTCATTCACGCTGCTTTTGTTTAGGATTTGTGACATTTAGGTATTACTTAAAGCTTTCTTAGAAATGAAAAAACTTGTAAAAGTGAATTTGTCTTCTGCTTGTTTTATTCATACATTTGAGTATTTCAGGATTTCCTTCAAGGTAACATCTCTAATAGAATAAGTAGCTACTTATTCGACAGTTTGATGTAATTTTAAAAACTTTATAGTACGTTGATGTTTAGTGTAATAGAGCCTGGGTTTTTGCCAACTGCACTTAGAAATCTTGGTGGTAGTCTGTTAAGAAGGAAGGAAACAAAAAAGATTTTCCTGTAGGCATACATATGTTCAGTGTCCCAAAGATGTAAGCAAGTGAATGGCTAGATGGAAATGGTTAGCGACTTAGGCAATCCTGGTTCTCCTGTGCTGAGTACCCAGCTGCTGTTGGAGAAACTGGTTGACGGTGAGCGCTCTGACCTGTTTAATCTTCTAAACCAAAGGTAGAAAAGTGGGAGTGAGGAGAGGGATGGAAGGGATGTAAAGGATCTGCTTTTGTCCCTCTTTCTTCAAAATCCAATCCTTCTGGGATCTGCTGCCACCACTTGCTTGAGAAAAGATGTCCTTCAGCCCCCTTCCATCTTCCTCCCTCTGGCTCTCATGCTCTGTATTGACATGAGTTGTAGCTGAATCATAGTAAGGAAAGAGAGTTCTTCACTACCAGGAACGCTATCCTGTTTAGGCAGCTTATTTTTGATAACAACCATGTCCTGGGGGAAAATGGGATAAAAGTAGAGGATGAACCCGGTATATATACCTGATGTGGTGTGACTAGGACATACAGGTTACAGTAGCAGCACAGTTGCTACTGACAGGACATGTGCATGAGAAAGACATAGTTTCCTTATCCCGGGTGTTCTGTTATGGCTGCTGCAATGCACCTTCCTTCCAACCTGTTTCTTCTTTGGAACAAATTTAATTTCTGTAAAAGGGAGCGGGGCGAGGGGACACAGCTGCTAGCAAGAGATCCTTAAGAAAGCAGCTGGTTCTGTAGGTTAAGGACTACTGCTCAAGTTGCAAAAGCTCACATTATTCTTCCTTGGCATGGGATGTGGGTAGCAGGAACTCATGGCAAAGTGGCAGTAAGAGGTGCTGAATACAGAACATGACAATGAGCAGTCCTGTTGTGGTTTTCACACACTCTAATAAGCTGATCTTTTCCACTTCCCTGATAGAAAGTGATTAGCATTGTCACACCTTATCACTGAAGTTAAAACTGAGATTCTTAATGAGACTGATTCATTTCTCCAAAGTCACCAAGAGTGTCATTATTTAAGACTGGGTTTGGAGTTGTGACACCTGGCAACATGCTGCTGTTGTTAAACATGCTACTGCAAAAGCTAGGGAGTCTTTTGTATATAGAGCAATTGTCCAACAGTAAATCTGTGCTGTGTTCTTGGCTGAAAACAGCTTTGAACTCTGTCTCACCACCTATTAATAACTCACCACATAGTCAGCTATGTCCAGCACTTGGCTCTGCCATGTGTCCTTGGAAGTAAGGGATCCTCTGTCCTGCAAACTGTGTGAGCACCTGCTAGGAGGGAGCCTGTCAAATGCCGGAGGAGTCTCAAAGACTGACTGAGTCAGCCTTTCTGTTGAAGGGAATCCCTTTCTACAAGCCATGCAGTTTACATCTTAAATTTTGGTACAAGATCTGTTCTTGAAATTGTGTCAATATTTTATCCCTGAGGATTCCAGATTAAACAGCTTCTCCTGTGGAAACGAGCAATGAATAGGCTGTGTTTGAATAGTTTTTTGATGTACAAATTGTTTCAGAGAGAAACAGTGGAAATGCCGTGGGTGGTCTGTTTGGAATTTCTACTTTAAAAGCTAAACTGCGAAAGCATCATGATGTTTGCAGTGCAGTACATACAGGCACATGGTGTTGATAAGGGGTTTCTACATAAGGGAAGGAGAGCAGAGTTATGCCTTCTCAGTCTTTTGCTCTACTTATTTCCAGACAGTCTCCAGATGCCACTTGTTTGAGAGTTGGAAAGTTGCTTGGGTAGGTGCTTTAAATGCACACATGTGCACATACCAAAAGAAGCAGACAATGTGATAGTATTCAAGTGTTTCTTATGATAACCCTGTGATTTCTCAGGACAATGGGTAACTCTGTGTCATCTTTTAAAAGAAGACTGACCAATAAAGTCATCGTGAAGTTGGATCTTGGCAATAGCTGTGATCATGATTTAGATATTATTAGAAAGCACCAGTGCTGCACCATTGTGTGCTTTGTAGTTAGTATTGGTTAACTTTTTTTTTTTTTTCAGGTTTATATTTTCAGAACAGACAGACGATCAGGCTCTCTACTAAAGATCTTTCAGGCTTCAGGTAAAAAGGTGAGCATTTACATATGTGTGTTTTCTATTAAGAGATAGAAATGGGGGAAATAATGGCAGTCATCTCAGAGCATCGTTTTCATTCCACTCCTTCATAAGTTGCCTAGCAAATCTTGTTTCTTCTTATCCTCCCAGAAGACTGAAACCTATTTTACAGATCAGCTGTATGCGCTTTCTTTTGTAGCAGTCATGATTGCAGTGTCCATGTGACTGAAATAAAAGGTCTTGCTGGAAACTGTAGTAGTGATTTTCCTTAGTCATATGTGACTGTAGCAGCAACTCTGAGATGTGGGACGTGGGGCACCAGGTGAGCCTAGATGCATAGATTTCCCCTAGTAGATGTTACTGGGAGATGTGGGTAACCTGGAGTTTAGTTTAATATGCAAAGCCCCAATCTGTTTTTCTGTGTCCTGCTGTGACAAGGGGGATATTGCTCTTACAGTTTTGAAAAGGAGCAGTTTCATCGACTTGACAGAAGATGATTTCTCCCTTCCCACTATGAATCAGTCCTGCATTCTGTTCTTAGAATTGCTGTCTTAAAGTTGAACTGCCCTTCCCCTCCATGAAATTCAGTGAATGCTAGTAAGATCCAGCTCTGCTAGTGTGGTGTTGTTTGAATAGCGAGCAGCTTGTGTTCTTCATTTGGGGGCTTCCTGGAGCTGTGTTGCAGGAGAAACAAAGTGAACAGTATGTCTAGCTACAGGTAACAACAAAAAAAATGCCTTATTTGGGAATAACTCAGTGATGAAATGATACCTCTTATCTGGGGTTATCCGTGTTCTTCTGGAAGGAGAGTAAATACAGAAGAAAAAGGTTACTGGAGGCTTCCAACTCTAGGAAGTCCTGCAACCCTCAGAAAGACCCACAGTGTTTTGACTGTATCCTCAAGTTGGGAGTGTTATCCTATTTTGTTATTTTTTCCCAGCAAGATACAGTTGCAGTCTTTAAAGACTTGCCTGGAATAGGGGAAAACTGCAAAGCTGTGTAGGTGGATGATGTGACTTGTATTTTAGGGCCTCTCTAAAATTTTACTTTCTCTGCACTAGTAGAATTACAGACATCTTGAAAGGAAAATAGCTCCCAGTTCATCCAGGGCATCTCCTGTGTTTAATTGCTTCCTGTTCATTTCTTTCTCTGTTGAGTTTTAAATGTCCCTAAGGATGTGCTCCTGACTGTTCCTCAGCCTAATAAACAGAACCATCAGGAAGTTTCTAGGTCTTAGCCAAAACCTTTCCCTTTTCAATTTAATTGCTTTACCCTTATATGCAACTTAACTAATCAAGTATTTACATAATTCAAGTACTTCTATGCTTCTTCTCCATTAGCATCTTCTTCTACAAATTCTCTAAAAGCCAAATGAGAATTTTATATTAAGGAGAAGGCTGTGCTAAATCACCTTTTTTGTTTGGTTGGTTGTTTTTTGTTTTGTTTGTGGTAGAAGCAAAACCAGACCTGCTCAGCAATGAGTGCTGCATGGAAATGAGCTCTCACAAAATGCTACATCCTTCCCACTGGTGTGAAAGTTCATTACTCAGACATTCTTGTTAGACAGATGTTAACAGCAGGCCAGTTTCTTCCTTCCTATTTTACTGATGGAGGCTGAACTAGGAAATCAAATGCAGACAAGAAAGAAGAAAATGCAGTGCCTTGTTACAAATGTTATGTTTGCAAACTTCAGGTTCTTACAGTACTGTGAACTCACCCATGCTGCAGACATAGCATGTTGCAGTTAAATAAGCCATAGCCTTTTCCTGAAAACTGCCTGAATACATAGTGAAATGCTTTTCATAACTTTTGTTCCTTACCCATGAGAAATTTCTTTTAAAACCTTAGTAGATTAAAAATATAAACAAATAAAAAATCCACAAGGGAACTTAAGCTACAAAATAACAGGAATCAAATGATGTTTGAGGTTTGACTTTAAACCCACAAAAGCACAGAAATCTGAATTAGCAAACTGAAATGCTGTCCTTCACTCACCCCTGCATTCTATATTTAGCAACTTTTAAATCTTACAGACTGCACAGAATAGATTTGCTGCTGCCCATCTACTAGCATGCCCAGTAGTGCTGGCTCATGCATGTTAACGTAGAGGCATGGAAGACAGTAGGTCAGAGATCTGCAAAGAGGAATGTGAAAGCATTCAAGAAAAGTGATTCATTCTTTTTAACTTAAATAATTATTTCTTTAACCTCAATTTTCCCTACTTTGTAGGAAATAACTCTTGATTTCAAATAAGAAGTGGTATCGTTCCCAGCTTCCTATGGAAGCTGCATGTAATTTTGAGAGTATAGTTTGTAGTTTGTTTCAAAGACTATGCCTTGTGTTACCTGAGCAGAAGTGAATGAAATAAGGGTGAAATATAATTCTTGCTTTTGGCTTCCTTCTTGAGTTTAAATGGATTTTGAAGTTTGTAATGTGGGTGCCAGTTGGGAGATAAGTTAGCATTTAATGTTCATCCATATAAAAAAAATCATGGAATGAAATTAATATATTTCTTAATTTTAAGCAATTAAATTTATCAAGCAATAGTAAGTGGAGATTGAAAGTGGCTTAGGTTTGTTGTGTGTCATCTGTAAAGCCTTTATTTAAAGTCTTTGTTTCTGTATCAGCTTTCCTGCCTGTACATGAGAGGAAAGGCTGTGATTAAGACACACAACCAGTACTGCTCTTTGATGGTGATTGATACAAATAGATACAAATACACCAGGGAAAGATAGTCCACAATCAAGAGGTAGTCTTTGATACCTGTTTTCATGGCCCCTTGCCTATTTTTCTGTTTTTCTTTCATTATTTCTTTAAGGTATCCCCAGATCATCTGTGGTACCCAGCTTCAAGGACGTTTGGCACTGGGCATGAATAATCACTGTCTGGGTCTGGTTTGGGAAACTCATTTCACCCCTTCCTAGTTTTACGCATTTGACAAGCGAAAGCTAGTCTAAGAAAGCTCTTTAAGTGTCTCACTTGTGTATGTCCCAGGCTATAACTTCTCTTCTGTTGATAAAACATCCAGGCTGATGCACTGTTATAGTAAAATGATTTCATTCTTGCCAGAATTATTCCCAAAACTTTCTCTGTAGGAGTGCTTGTGAGTGATAAAGCAGCAAGTCATCATGTGAAATTAAAAGAATAACCAAACCAAACAAAAATCACGCCTATATGATTTCCTCCTGTGTGTGGGCAGATACTGAATGCTCTGTTGTGACTCAACTTGGTTACAGATGGGCTCTTACTTTGGCTCCTCCTTATGTGCAGTTGATCTGAATTCTGATGGGCTGTCAGACCTGCTGGTTGGAGCACCTATGTTTTCTGAGATCAGAGATGAGGGTCAAGTCACAGTCTATATCAACAGAGGAAACGTGAGTATGTACAGGAGATGACTTGGTAAGGATGAGGGTGTGAGTACCAGGCAAGGTAATGCTTATGTCCTTCCAGCACTGCATGGTGAAACTCGATGTCTCAAATAAGTGGGTCTCTGGATGTCTCTAGCAAAGCATAAAGTCACATGAAGACTCATCTGGTATCATGGTTTCCCAGACATCAGCCCACATTCATCACAGAGCTGTGAATCTTTCAAGGAGGTCTGAGAAAGTTTCTGGTTGTATGTTGAAACTTGGTGGCATTTGTGGTTTTATGTGATTTTGATGCCAAAAGCAAGTAAGAGTCAGCAGCTTTGACTGAGTTTCTTTTGTGTTTTGGGTGGTCACTAAAACCTGAAACACAAATTGGAACACAAATGTCTGGGGATTGAGGAAGAGGAGAGAAACCAGAGATTGAATTCATGTTACTTTAATATTATGCCTCATATAGAGATTTTAGGGGAGTTCTTACCAGCTGGTACTGTTGGATTTCACGTGACCTAACAACAGTCTTAGGAAAGTCTGAACTTTGTTGCATTGGCAAATCAAGGCCATACTTATGTTTTATTTATAGGAAAACAATGGTTGTTTACATACTATTAAATATTTAATATTCCAGTCCTAAAACTGCTGTCTCAAAGGAGGAGTTGTTATGGACTAAAATGAAATTGGCTTGTATTTTGTGAACTTTGAATTTATTTATGCTACACTTCAAATTCACTGAAAGTCCTAGCATTTAGGAGACTTCAGACTTGGTTTTGGTGTAATTTTATTTTCTATTATTGCTCCTTTAACTGAGCTTTACTTTTTCAGTTTTATCCACAGGACGTTCCACCTTTCATGTTGCAGTGTTGCTGCTGGGTCCTCAGGATAGGGTCCAGAATGCCAAACAGATAATAGCCAACATTTCCTGCTCATAGTGAGAGCATACATGATTAATTTTTATCTTCTATAAAATAGTTAAGAAGCTAGTATGAGTTTCTTATACTCCTACACCAAGAGTATAAGAATTACTTGCACAAGCAATGGCTTGCAGGATTGTGGGCTTTATTTTGAACTGTGGGCATTTTAAACTTTGTTTCATTCTGCAAGCACTGTTGTTTAAGAGGTTGTTGCAGAGGATCAGAGAAAACTGCATTATAAAACAAGCACACATAGTGATGCTACATTTAAAATGCTTATATTTTGCCCTTTCCTGTGAGGACTGCAAAGAATTGAGTTGCACATACCAACCTGCCTGTCTTCTCTCTATTGTGTTTCATTTTCATTATGTGGGATTTTCTTAAAGTCAGCAACTCCCCGCAGCTAAGTAAAAGATTTTATTACATGTTCCAGAGAATAGCTTATTCTCATTCACAAAGGAAGCAAAACCAAAGCAAAACAACCTTGAGGTGGGTACAAACTTGGATTGTGTAACTAAATTTTGTTTTCTTGTGGAAATGTTCCTTTCCCCTTGAGGGAAGACTGCAAGAAAATAAAACATATCTGACCAGAAGGTGGGTGGGCAAGAAATAGCAGAGCCATATAAGGCTTTTCACAGCATAGTAGTACAAAGCTACTTAATTCTGAACTTTTCTCAGTTTCTTTATTTGTCTTAGTTTGAAAGAGAG